>PVKH010000487.1:0-37641 GCA_004027955.1 Chaetophractus vellerosus
ACTTAAAGGAAAGCAGAGGGGTAAGTCTGAGAGGCAAAGCAGCACCTAAGCTTTTCATCAATGGCAAATGCCGAGATGAGGTAAAGGACAAGCGGGCTAGGGACCTTTGACGAGTAGGCTCGAGAAAGTTTGACTGCTAATGAGTGGGCAATCATAAGCAAGTACTTGGAGGCTGTTAAGTGAATTTGGTGGAGATAGGAAAGAAGTGGGACAGGAACTTGACGGCATGACAGAACAAGACTTCTTAGCTTGAGTCCTATTTCTTTTGGTGCAGACCTCTGTCCATTTTTTAAATCACCCATATAGCCTAGTCCATTTCAGCCACCGGATAAAGGGAGAGCCATTGACCGATGATAGGTAAAAAAAAATGGTCCCCTGACATCATGCCTGGGTGATGCTGTCCACGTCCACAGAGGTTCTTCCCACCATTTCTCCCAATGGTCAAGGGTGACAATATTCCAGCATTGTCAAGATTTTTCCCTTTTATGACTTTTTAAAAAAACCTGTGACTATTCCAGATAAAAATAATGCAATAGGCCAGCTGATTAAAATTGGAAGGAGAAATAAACAAGGGCTAGCTTTCTAAAAGACTCAGGAAGGCGCATTAGAGGAAACACTTTGACATTTTGGCTTCATTTTTGGAAGACTTTTTGGGTTTTGAGGGTTAAAGCGTTCCCCATTATTACAATATTTAATATGCCTAAGAAACTGTGGAAAGTTGACTAAGCTGTGCATTTGCTCTCTCATTGCTTCAACATGTAAACATATAAATATAAGGCTGCCTGTTAAAGAAATGACAGGGAAAAATCAAAGAAGCACAGCAATCATTACAGAGGTTTCTCTCTTTTTTCCTTCTTCATTTCTTGCAGCATTTTATTCTCATAAAAATCATTATCACAAAAAATGTAAAATAAACATTTTCACTTCTGACCATATGTGAAGCCTGCATATGATTTAAAGCTGATAACATAAACTGGTGTTTCCAAATATGTCACTGAGTACACACACCACTTTTAAGACTTGAACCAATGTTGGAAATTCCTGGGTCATTTTTTTTTTAAGTGAGGAAGGTTGAGAACTATAAAATCAGTCATAAAACATATGGAATACAGAGGGATGATTCAAACAATCTGACTTACTATTGTATGCATACACATTCGTTTTCTCGAAATAGTGCATACCATTGCAAACTGCATCAACCCATAAAAATAACTCATATGCCTATTATGTTTTTCCATTTTAAGCTTATAATAGCAATAACAACCTCAGCAAAAGACATTTCCTCGGAATTAATGGCTGGCTGGAAGGCAGAGCCAAGGGCCACTGGTTCCTCCCAGCTGGTCATTAATCCTCAGGAAATGCCTGCACCTCCATCGTTTTGCTAAAGTGCCATTACAGAAAACTCTCACAGTTCCAATAGATGGAAATTTGAGGCTATTTTGCAAGCCCATGGTATTCGCGTTAGTTAATAGGCCACCACTGAGCACAGAGGTAGTAATTATCAAAACGACAAAAGGGAAAATATTGTTCTCCCAGCTCTGTAAGATTATAGGAAACGGGGACTAGCCTGATGGGAAGAGGTATATTTGAAGCTAAAAGACATTAATTTACAGAAGGTTTGGAATCACATATAAAAGTTAATAAAAGACAGGCATCCATGCCCATTACGTGATTTTTAAAAATATATTTTTTAAAAAAGGTGCAAAGGTTATATCGACATTTCCTCTCAAATTGATCAAGTAATATTAAAGAGAATGAAGTCAGGAAGATTGTTTATGAGCACAAATTATTATATTCAATTAATAAAGTTTGGAGGAATCTATTCAGTTGAGAGTACTGAGAGAAGGATTTTTCTTTGTAATTTTAATTAAAAAATGATATACATGCCATTAAATATGATATAACAAATATATTGTTCCACAGGCTTTAATACCTTAAAAAAATAAACTTTTAAAAATTTCTTTTTATCTTAGCTAGAGGCTTCACACATGCAAAAAAGCATTTACTAAAACTGAAGATCAAAATAATAAACGAATACGGTGCTGGTGATCTTTTCAGTTCTCTAAGAAAGACTTTTACTGGCTTCCAGGAGAAAATAAAAATGAAAATTATGTATTTTTGAGTCTATTCATTCCTTCCTTTAAGTAAACCAGGCCCAACAAATGGTTTCAAAGGAGGGAATTAATCCAAGAATCGCACCCAAACAGCCTATAAATCTTTGCGATGTGTGATTGTAAAAAACTACAAATGTTGGATGTGATGTTTTACACTTAATGAAATGCAGGGCAGGTTCTCATTGAGTGCTACAAATACCTGTGTGCTTCTAAAATGGGTTTGGAGCTAATGGGACCTGAAGGAAGAGGTTTAACAAAAGAACTGTGGTCAACATTTCAAACGGGAGATAAAAGAAGGTCTGGTGAGGTGAGAAGAAGCTGCTCAATATAGTGGAAAAACAATGAACCTCAGTTCTTCTCCTGGCTAACGAGGTTGTGAGATAGTGAGCTGGACACTTAACGGCTTTCAGCTTTCATTTTGTCAACTGTAGTATTTGAAAGGATTCGATTATATAACCACTAAACCAAGTCTAGGGTTATAATTGGGCCGATCAAGCACCAAATAGACAACCATTTTGATACTTTCGAAATCCATTGTCTGGCATTGTTGCAGACAGGGCCTCAGGGACAGACAGCAGGACACAGGAAGCAGAATTGCAGGCTTCCATTTGCCATGGCCACAACAGCAATTTAGCCACATTTATTTGGGTTAAATAAGGCCCAAAGCATTTTGCTATGGAAGTAATAGCAACATACCCTGATATTCTTTTATAATTTTTTTCTTTAAAATGTAGTTTTTCTGCACTTTCAAGATTCTCAAAATGTCTCCAGCTGATTTAAAAGTAAACTTTTGTTTAAATAAGGCCAAAGTTAATGCCAGAAATAAAACGCCATATGTAATTAATGGATTTTTTAAAGTGCTGGCATGAAAAGTATATGCCCAAAGAAGGAAGCCTTTTATACCAAGGCAGAATTTGGGATTTCATATCCAATAATGTACTGGCAACAAGCAGACTGGACCTATTCTCTAAAAGGCTCCCATAATGATTACATTTATGGCTATTTGCTTATTGGTTACTATAACCAAATATAACTGCTTTAGACATAATAAAATAGTAATAATAAGCTGTGTTTTGATTAATCAAACATCAGATGCTGGGAGTAACCCATGGAATGCAATAGACCTTTGTCATTCTCAAAGTTGGATATTCACAGTTTGAGCTATCTACAAATCCAGTTTTCCTCAGCCTCAAGTACAAGACTGAGACACTTAGCTGGTGAGGCAGCTTGGCCATCTGTCCAGTGTCTGCAGCTTGGTACAGCTCTTTGTGTGTGTGTGTGTGTGTGTGTGTATTTTCAAATTTGAATATGCCTAAGGGTCTCAAGATAATAGGGTTCTCCTATAGCCCATTCTAGAGACCAGGCCAGGTAGCCAAAGTACAATTAACAGGCCAGTGCCTCCAGTGACTATCTGCTCCTGAGGATATTTAAAATCCATATGAAACTAAGAATTTCTAGGGAATAAAAAGAATTTATCCTCAAAAGAGGGACTCTCGATACATGTTTCAGTGTATCCCAGTAGGGCAAGCAGGTACTCAAATCGGCCTGCTGCCCATGGCCTCGGGCAAAGCAGGTGTGTTACAGGCCAACTCCTTGCTTCCTGGCCGCTGAAATTGGCAGAACTCCTAATGTAGTCAAGAGCCCAAGTTACTCCAGGCAAGCAGTCAGCTGTGTGCCAAGCCCACCTCTGATTTTACCTGGGCCAGGCTGCCCTTCATAATGAGGGGGTGTGAAAGAGCAACTGCACAGCCACAGGCAGAAGCCAGAAGCCACTTTCCTACAGCCACACACAGTTCTTGTGCACTGAGAAAACAAGGCACATTTAAGGTCTACCTATCATCCCTGGGTGTACCTAAAAATCTCACATACCTTAAGGTTTTAAAGGTATCAGGGGTGGGTACATGAACCTATACAGGAAATAAAATTGCATATAACTTAACGCACACGTACACATATACACAAATGAGTACAAATAAAAGTGGAGAAGTCTGCATAAGATGGGCGGATTGAATTGATTGAATTGATGTCAATATCCTAGTTGAGATATTGCACTATTGTTTTACTGAATGTTACCACTGGGGGAAACTGGGCAGAGTGTTTCTTTGTATTCTTTCTTAAAATTGCATGTGCATCTACCATAATCTCAATTTTTTTAAAAAGATGAAGATATATTTTCCGGAATTTGGGTTAAAGGAGAAAGAGTCAACTTTTTCTCTCCACTAGAGAAAGGACAAGGAAGACACTTTTTATTTTAAAAACGTAAATGTGTTTGATGTTTTTTGCTTGACGTTTTCCTTATTTAGGAATTAGGAAAAAATGTGGAGGAAAAACCTTTGTTTTTTATTTTGTTTTGTTTTTTGGGAAGGGAGGGGAAATGTCAGTAAAATCCAGACAATCTCAAAATATGTATCCCATCAGCTAGTTTTCTTGACCAATACTCTTGAATGTCACAGTGTTAACACAGTTTCTCGATTTTACACGAAGTTAAAATGCATCAGTGCCCATGAGAGCTAGCAGTGTGGTTCATGCGAATGGGAAGCCTAGCTGTACACCAGCGCAATCATCTTTCCTCAATTAACTGAGGGGTGTGCAAATGGACTCCCACACATGCAGCCTTAGCTTTCGCCATGGATTGAGGCCCAGATGGGGATGGAAAAAGCAACTAAATTTATCGAGTGTTCACTTAGCGCCCAGCACCGTGCACTGAGCTGCCTAGGACCAGGAAGGGCAGGACTCCTGTGCAGTGAGGACACAGGCGTGGCATCATATTACCACTCTGTCCACTCAGAATTGCTGGCTCTGGAGGCCAAAATCGATTAAGTGATTCAACAGTTAAGGTGTCAGGCAGCCATGCCTGGGGGTGGGGGGGAGGGAACTCTCGAGAAACTACTTTTAGAAGAGGAAAGGACCTCGGGAAAGCAGCATCTACAAATCCTAAATGGAGAGCTGGATCACTGTGGCTAGTTTTACTAGAATATGCAAACACATAAAATAAGCAGCTGGGATACTGAACCAAATCCCACTCGCTACTACCAAAGCCAATATACTTTTAGCACTATGATTGAACAGGAGACCAAACTGGTTTGAGAAGACAAAACGAAAAGATTAATATAAAACAAATACGGGCAAAATGTTCTTGCTTCTAAAAGTTTAAACTGTATATTCAATAGATTTAAAAAAATAAAACCAATTGCACGAGTAAATATTAACGTCAACTTTACTGTGTCTGCTCTACCTTCTTTTTCTCCCAGTTTCGGTGCTTCCGTACCATCTTCGCAGTTTGGCCTCACATGGGACGCTCATCATTCCCCCGGTCCTCTCCAATATCACATTCTCCGTCCTCTACACATCAATCTGCCGTCCCAACGTTCCCCCTTAGATTGTGTCTCTATAGACACGGCCACTGTCCTCTCCTGCCTCTCACTGTAACCGCCAGGGTCACTTCCACAGGGTGACTTCCACTGTAACCCATCCTCAATGTCCAAAGTTCCCTTCTTGTCTAGATATGTTTTAACCACACCATTCATCATCTTCCTTCTGGACCTTGTCAGTGACTGCATCTTAGGAGAAACAAGTCTACAATCCTCTTCTTTAATGTCTGCCACTGGAGACATTCCCTTCTGCTTTAATGTGTGTCTGCAATATGTCTAAAATTGTCAGTTTTAAAGGCTTCCAACCAAAAGATCAGAGGCTACATTGGAACTGTTTAACAGAAACAAAATGGGAAAAAAAAAAGTAAATGCCTAATAATTGCCATTAAGGAAAAAGGAAAGGCTGAAGGTAGCTGGCTATCAAGGTTTAAATTTTTTTTTTTTTTTTGCAATCGAAGTTTTAAAAGTTACATGAATAATGAGAGCAATTTACTTCTTATTGCTGATTATATCTAATGCTATTGCCTTATGATTGTACAGTGCTCTGTGACTTATAAATTACTTACTTATGTTTTTCTCACTGCAGTCGGGAAAGGAAGGCACAGAAGATATGACTATTGCTTTTCCCATTTTACATATGAGGAAACTTAGGCTCAAGATGTTATGTGACTTGTCCAAGGTTACAGAGCTAGAAATTCATTAGGTCAGAAAGCAATCGGATAGGCCTTCCATTGCAAGCCCAGCATTCCATCGACCGTTCATCCAAAGTCTCATTTAGAACCATGATGAATGGATTGGAAAAATGAAACACAGGCAGAAAGAGCTGGGAATGTTATCCTGGAAAAGAGAAGGCTGACTTAATAAATTCTCACAGGTTCTAATCATGATGATAAAAGAAACCATGTTTTGAGAATCTACTAGGCGCTGGACACTGGCTAAACCTGCTAGGGAAATATCACCAGCCTCATTTTACAAAAGAAATTTAGTCTCAGAGAGACAACAATTGTCTATAGTTAGTAAGTGATAAAGCTCAGACTCAAATCCAGATTTTCTAAAACCTAAAGTGTGTACACTTTTCACTGCACCAAGTAGGAAGATTTATTTTGAAGAGGAACATACCAGATGTTCTCTCTCACCATTAAGAACAAAACAAGAGGAAATGGACTGAGAACCGTATAAGGAGATATTTAGGTTTAAAGTGTTAAGACCCTCCTGTCACAGGAAGGGTGATTAAATCTGTACACCATTATCAAGGTACTGAAGAAATCTCCTTACTAGTTGGTCTTTTCATGTATACGAGGATATTTTTCTACCAAAGGTTCCTGACTGCAAGTAAACATCTTTTCAAACTCAAAAATTTCCATGAAAAAATAAAACTATGAAATAGAAAACCTATATTTTTACACAAATCTAAAATCTTTGTTTGTCTCATGGATATAAAATGTCAGCTTCTCAAATGAGTCTAAATTTTTATTATAATACATTTACTTAAAAGAACAGCAAAGAGTAATGCTGAATACATATCACATTAAAATAATCCCAGACAGAAATCTCTTTCTTTTAGGGAAAAAAAAAGGCTAGTCACAAGGGAATTCTTCCTACTGTGACCATGTATGGCTACACCCTTTCACACTATACTAACCACATACGTCGAGCATTGTAATGATCCCATAATGCACATAAGACCACTTGCTCTACCATCATTAATGGAAACTGTGGGACAAGTGAGTAGAGTATGAGTAGTTTCCAGGGACTACTAAGGAACCTCTAAGAAGTTTCAACAATGCAAGCAACATAGTAATCATAACAGTTTTGTTCCCAGAGGTGTGAACTATGGAAAAGGATCCCCAATGATGTCTACTGAGATTAGTGATTTCAACAGTAAAACCGACCAAGACTGTGCATTAGACAAAGTCACCATTTCACTGTTTATAAGACTTTGGATTTTAAATGGTATTGGGTAGGCCATCCATTGTCTAAACAGGATACAAAGCACAAAATCCTCATCCGAATCACTGATAAATGTAAATGGTCACAGTCACATGTGCAAAATAGGTTACCACTGGAAGAAGGCCACTGCCAAACAAAAAGCACAGAACCTCACCAATGCCTTTGGTTAACAGTCTGAAAATGAGCAAATCCAAACAGAAAGTCATGAAACTCTATACCATTCATTGCCATGAAAGGAATTGTAAGGGGAGAATTAGGGCTGGGAATGAGATAGTATCCACCTAATATATATGGGAAAGAGATGGTCCAACAACTTGACGCCATTATCATACAATGCCTTTTCATTTTTTCCCCATTAAAACCATAAGGTGCATGTCCAGTGTCACGAACAATATCTCAAGAGAACAGAGAACCATGGAGATGGCCATATTCATGCGTTCCACACCCACCTCCAGACCTATCAACTGAGTGGGTCCAACCCGGCAAAGGCTTCATTAATTTTCCATTAAGAAATTTAAGAACCTTAAAGTTGGGTTATCTGAGAGAGTAATGGCTGGAAAGAAAATGTGGGGACTGGGATCCTCTACTAAGGAAATTAAATTCCAGGATCAGCTTCTGACAGAAATTCAGGTGCTATGTGTCTTCTGGGGAATCATAATCATTTTGCACAGGGAATGATAAAAGACTACAAAGCCAAGAGTATTTTATAGCACATTATCAGCAACAATCTTATGATTCCATGTCCTCCACATAAGGTTATTCCCTCACCTCTCTGGGCTTTGGTGTTTCCTGAGATGGCATGCTCCTCCAAGACTGAAAATATTTGGATTGTCTGCAAACTTGGCAGATCGGTTCTTCCTTTATTGGTAATGTTAATGTTTAAACTTCTTGTAAACTTCGCGACATTGCTACCTACATTATTCTGACTGTGGAGTACTTATTCCTTCAGTGGCGTAAACCTAAGGTATTGGATTTTTTTCCCCCAATGAAATCCCCATTCCCTTAATGTGCTAATTTAAAGTGCTTCAAAATGCCCCTAGAAAGAAGTCAAAGAAACAAATACAGTTATTAACTGATTTTCCTCTTTTATTTTCATGTTCTTATTTTTAAAACTAGGAGTAAAGGAAGGGACCCAAATAGGCAATTAAAATAACTTTCCATGGAAAAAAATTAGAAACTACCTTAGAAAATTATTTTGTGAGGTTTGCCAACAAAGCACTCCTGTTTTTCTGATGATCCAAAGCTGTGACCAAAATCCTTTTAAGGTACAACACGAGAGTCTATTTTGGAAAGCAGAATGCTATTTTCAGTTGTGAGAGGATGGAAATGTTACTGGGGGGCAAGGCACGCAGTCTCCACTGGTCCTGGGTGATAGTGGCAGCTTACTTCTTAAGTGGAAAGGCATAAGCTAGAACACGAAATTATTACAAACACTGTTTTCATACCTACATGTTGTGTTTCTAACTGTGGTGTAATCTATCTGAAAATACAAATCATCAGTTAAAAAAAAAAAAAAGACAATGAATGCAATTCAAATCCACATTCACTACTGGAAAACAAAAAATTCGAAGACCATGCTTTATACACAGTAATGAAACGCTGTCATTCAATTCACTGTACATACATTAGGCCCTGTTATTAGCCTGGAACTGTACTAACCATCAACCACTAGGACCCACTGAGTGCCTGCTACATATTGAATCAAGTTTTTTGATGGCTTCTTATTTAATTCTTAAAAAATAACCCTATGATATAGAAATGTTTATTATCCTTGTTTTACACACAGAGAAACTGGGGCTAGTGGCATTGAGCAACCTGCCCCACTAAGCTGTTATCTGAACCCAGGCAAGTAGTCTGAGCTCTTAACCACTTTGCCGAATTCTCTCTCATGCCCTAGGTGCTGAGGGTACAAAGAGAAATATGATATGCTTTCTGCCCTCAAAGAGCTCATTTTTAAATGCAAAGGGTAGCACTATTTAGAAATATTGAAGTATACTTAAATTGCTTTAAAACCAGTGACTTTAAAATTATTTGATAAACATAAATTATTTTCGGCATGAACAAAGGATTTTAAAAAATAAAGTCAACAACTTATGTTGAGGTGTTTCCTCAATAGAATTATCCTGGTCTTTCGGATTCTCATTTTTCCCTTTCTGGAGCCTGTATCTGCCAAGTTACCACATTATAATAAGCCTATCTTAACAAGATAAAATTTGGCTCACAATTTTGATAAATCAAATCTGTATACATTTGATATTAGCCTGGATATTTGCTGTGACAATAATGAAAGAAAGGAACTCCAAGCCACAAAATACAATCAATTCATAAATCATATATGTTTATAAATTCAAATGCTGACATAGAATCTAGACTTATCTTGGAAAGCAAGATAATTACTTCTATGGAAGGACTATTAAATTCCAAAGAGCTCAGACGACTTCAAAACTATAATTCAATTTAGTCTCACAACATCGGAAGCACAGAATAGTAATCTGTTTGGCATCAGGTTTTCCTTTTCTATTCCTCAGGCTGTAAGCTATCTGAAGGCAGGGCCCTCCTCCCCAGGACCTAGCACAAGGCTCCATCCACATACTGTCGAAAGACTTTAGCAAAATGTTTAAACAAATGGGAAAGCACAAAATCAACGGTTCTCAGGTTCTCAGAATTAGAGCCCTAGGGTTTAAATGGCCCATCCAAGCCAGAGACAAGCAAGCAAGCAAACAAATGAACACAAAAGCGTTTAAATATCTCTGTCAATGTTGTTCCTCTTACATAATTAGCCTCCTCCAGGACAACGCTATTGCTCAGAGAGACACTCAGAGTGTATTCACTGGGTTCAAGCATCGAAACCAGGGCACAGTGTGCTAATGCGGACTTACCTTGGTCATACAGCTAGTTAGCTCTGTGGCCTTTTCATACCCAGTAGGACCCTTTCAGCAACGCAACGCAATCTCCCTTTGCCTGAATTTAAAGAACTATCATGCCACAACCTGAGTCTAATGTAAGAACAGATTTAGTGCAATTCTTCTGAATTTGCATGGGGGTAAAAGATTTGCGGCTCCTAGCCTGATTCTGCAGCCACTCATCAATTCTGAGGAAATATTTAAAAAGAGACTTCTGTTTAGCACAGTGTCCACAAAAAGATGCTTTCAACTAGCCTCTAAAACCACATTTATTATAAGAATAAATAATGAATGAAAAACAAACTTCAGTTTCACGGCTGTGTTGGATTATTCCTGAGGACAGGGTTGGGGGGGTGGGGGAGGGAAGCCTGGATGCATCACAAAGACAGATACTCTGAAAACCTTATGTCTGCAATTACTCACACAGCCTCCTTTCTACCAAGCTTTTTACCAGAGCTGACAACCAGGCCCCCGCCCTCGGCCCTGACCCTGCCCAGCATCTGGTGGAGGCCCTGTCGAGCAGTAAAATGGCCAAAGGGCAGGTAGCAGGGCGACCAAGTAAAAGCAAAACAGAGATGGAGACTAGAGCTGGATAATCTATAAACTTAATAATCAGACCCTGGATAATAGAGCTGGTTTCAGCAATGAAGGTTTTTGTGTTTTACAACCCTAAATTCTTGACAGCCATTGATTATAGATAGAATATGCGTGCCAACTACTTAGACATGACAAAAGGCAGGGGTAATTTAAGCTACCTGTCCAAAGGTAGTCAGCCCATAAAAACGCAGAAGTCCTTATTTCAGTCCTCAGTAGAGCTTGATTAAATCCCACTGAATTGAAATTTTGTCAAAAATGTTTAAATATTTGTGTCAAATACTGAAGAGTTTAGAATTAATCATTTCTTGATTAAAAGAAACTTAAACAGAATCCACTTTTTTAAAAGAGAACAAAAGTGTTCTTTGTAAATATAGTGACAGCTTTACCTATTTTACCTAGGGAAAAAAAAGACGTGGCATAGTAATTACATTTATATGAGACAACAAGGGTTTCTAATCTTTTAGAAATATATTTACTGCCATCCTTAATTACTCAGATTTGGTTAAGTGTAGGTAAGTATGAGTAATATATTGTGTTACTGTCATGTTAACTGGTCTTTTAGTTCCAAAACACCTTTCATTTTATTAGCGTGAGATTGAGGTAACTGTCTCTGCCAGGATTCTATTGATCTGATGATATCGTGTAGAGAAATAGGACATTTATCTGGACCGCCTCCTGCCTAGAATTTGCCACTCAAACATAAGAGGGGAAAAAGCACGCTCTTCCATGATTATGCTTTACCAAGATCACATAATTACTGTGGTACTTGCCACTTGAGCAGTGGACCCCACAGTCATTGTCTCTATAGTCCTGAATGTTTAGAGTCTCATAGAGTTTGGCCAAACTGAACTGGATGGCCCAGTTGGGCAGATAATTAATCTCTTTCTTAAAGACGTTATTTAACAGAATAATTAAGAATAGCACCTCAATATTAAAACAAACAAAAATGGGATTCAATCCAATTCTTACCTTCTCAGTATGATTAGTGCCTTCACATTTAATCTTGCAATTTTAAATAATCATTTGAGTGAAGTTTTGCAATAAACAAACATAAACCAAAACCACTTTTTCCCACAGAGTTCTGTTAGGGTTTGGAAATTATTCCATTTATATCACAAAATATTGCAGAGGAGGAGATGATTTCAAAAAATATTACCGACCATTTCTGAACACATTATATGTATCAAAAAATTTATATTTTACTTTATAGAGCACATGTTCTGTTTTTTAAAGCATGCTATTTCTAGGTTTCTAAGGGAAAATGGTTTCATCTTCACACACTCCATTAGCAGGCAGTTTCTGATGTCATATCAAAGCCATTTCTTCCCCTCTGACTCTAGTACAAAGATATAATTATCTGCAATCTGCATGGTTGGACATTTCTTCCTAAATGCTGAAGTTGTATTTCATTTTAAACAATGAAAGTGTTAAATTACAAATGGTTAAAGTTTAAAAAAATAACAGTCTTCTAGTGGGGAAAAGTAATGGAAATGAAAACCTAATGCTTTAACTTCAAAATTAGGTTTCCAGGTTCCTCCACACATTAACACTTGGGATTTTTAAAAAGAAATCCAAGGGGTTTCAATCAGTCTGGTTGTAATAGATTTTGTTCTGATCTAGTTCCTCCAAATTGGTCCTGAAATCATCACTTAAGTTTCTAGATTTCTGAAAATTAGGAAACACAAAAAGCCCTTGTTGCCTATCAAGAATTCTCACATTTGACTAACAAATGAAATTACATCACTATCCTGTGTATCACAAGTTCATTCATCAAAGAAAGACAACTGCCCCCCAAAAGAGATGTAATGGAAGTGCATATTTTTAAATTGACGTACTGCACACACCCCATTACCAAATAAAGAGAGGCAGCAGCCTGAGAAAACAGCTGGGGTTTGTTAGAAACTTTCTAGTGACCAACTGAAGTTAAGCTTCAGCATCTGGTGCTTGGGTCAATTTCTAGGTCAATCTCAGTATCTCCAGAATATTTTTTTCCCCTTTAAAAGCCATTAATTCATATTGGGGAGTATTTTCCTTCTGTTACTAATTTCCTTTCTCATAAAAATATTCTGAAAACAAAACACCTAAAAGCATCCCTTGTTCCCACTGACTTATTCTTTATAATTTGGTCCTTGCTTCTTTTTCTCCAGAAGCACTAACTGCTTCACTAAACAACATCTGGATGAAGCATTTCATACGTGAGGTTAACAATGTTTTTATGATGCCACTGTATTCTTGTGCCTTAGCTCCACAATATAAAAGTGTTTTCAAATACTTTCCATCACAAAATCAATTTTGGGTTGAGATCCCTTCCTAGGCAAAAATGAAAGGCCAATATTAAATGCCTAATTTGAATCGGCAGAAGGAATGCCTAATGGAATGCTACTACCAAGTTTCAGAGAGCCAGCACATCCCTGCACGTGCATACTGCAGGAAAATAGCAGTTTTCAAATTGGTGAACAACACATGACACCAACTTTCCTCAATCAGAAGAAAGGCTGATCAGTTGCAATGTAAACAGCAAAGACATTTAGAATGTACTTTAATATTTATTAGTAACTCTTAAACTCAATAATATTCAGCAGAGATATTTTGAAGATGTAATGATATCACCAAGGGTAATTGGTTAGATTGACACAGAACTCTGTCACCTCACTCCATGTGTCACTACTGATGATTATAGGTAATTAGCATCTAGGCTGTTGCTGATATTACATAAAAGCGTCAGTGAAAAAGTGGAATGAATCATGATCTCTAACATTTACTGAGACTTACTATGCACTTTATTAAGCCCTTTACACGAATTATATCATGTAATCCTCACAACTCTGGAGGAAGTATACCATTCTTACCTGTTTCTTACAGAGGAAGCTGAACTTTTGAAAGTTTATATAATTTACATTGTGAATATTATGTATGTGAATGTGGTTTTAAAAGGAGAAATTTTAGGTTGTGTTACTAGAATAAAAACTAAAAAAAAAACAACAACAAAGGACTGTACAACACAAGGACTACAACACAAACAATGCACAATCACAAAAAATTTTCTTTCATGAATTGTAACCAATCTACCACACCAATGCAAGGTATTAATAATAAGAGTTGTAAATGGAAACTATTTGATGCATGATTTTTCTGTAAACCCAGAACTTCTCTAAATTTAAAAAAAGGTTATGTAATTTGCACAAGATTGTACAGTGAAGTAGTATCCCAGAATTTGAACCTAACCCATCTAAATCCAGATTTTTAGCTCCTAACTACATAAGACCAGGAGAAAAATTAGGTTCACTTCTCCCTCTCTCTTTCACCTCTCATCCCTTTCCACGTGAAAAGAAAAAGTGAAATTCCAGATTAGCTCATCAAAATAATAGCTCTTAAATCTAATTCCAACTAGTAAAAACAAACACAAAAGACAAAGGAGAATAAAGAAAACAGTAGAAGCATTCAACCAAAATCTAGCCAACATACTCACTGGATCACTGGATTAATCATCCCTCCATCTCCTCTGGAAACAAGGACTGATGCAAATTACTCTGCTACACCTAAATACTTTTGGTTAATCAACTTTTGATTAACCTACTAATTTCCGATCCCAGTCACATCAGATGAGAGAGTGACACTATAGGTATTTTTCCCCCAGGCCTATTACATGAAACCTTAAGACTTACAGGACATATTTTTAAAAAGGAAAAGAACATAAAACCAAAAACAAAAGAATAAAAAGGGAACAATTTGGCTTCCAAACCATGTGCCTAGTAAACATATTTCAGTTGAAAAACAAATTTCTAATTCAAGGAAATCAGTAAATGACACTGTTGGAAAGAACTGAACTTACTAAAAAGTACAAGCCCATATCCTATGGAAAATGCAATAATGTATTGCTTTAGTACAAGCTTTCCAGCAAAGAATGCTTTTCTGTGACTGGCTGAATATTCTATCCAACAGAAGATATACAAGCAAAGAGGAAACACACTGTCTAGAAAAAATATACAATTTCCTTTTATTTCCTCTCCTAAGTAGAACAACTCTCCTTTGGGGACCAAATGAGGGACTTGTAACAATTCACCACAGAATATTTTCCATTCTCACAGCCAGTAAAATTTAGAAACCATGAGCATCAGTGAAGATGGCCCAGCTATTCCCAAAAAGCAAGGGTTTCTGTGGTGGAAACCTCACATGGGCTGCTAACCCAACAGGAAAGTCAGATGCCTGAAATCCAGATCCCCCATAATGAGAAGGGATCTAAGGGAAAAAATCCTTTAATTGCTCTTTATTTCACTCCAGGTTGGCTAAAACATCAGGTGTGTGAGGACGAGTGGTGGGAAACAAAGTCAGGTGGGAGAAAACCATGGGGACCTCGAAGTGCCGGGAGGTTCAGGTTATAATTAATCCAAAGGCCAGCTGTGGAGCCAGAGAAGTTTCTGAGAAGAGGAGTGACGTGACTGTAACCATGCCTACGGAGATGAAATGGAGACATTCTTGGATGGCCCAAAGGTAGAAGAGATGAAAGATGGAAACACCCATTAAGTTGTCCCAGTTGATGGAGGCTGTTCTGCTAACTTCCATTGTGTTTACTAAAAACTTATTTTATTTCATTTTAACAACGCTAATCTTATGACTTCAAAGGGCTGATTTATTTTCTCTTATGTTGCTTAGATCTTTACAGGTCTTTCTTGCTGCTTATTTCAATGGATGCAATGTCCTTTACAGAGTTCTGTAAGGGTTTCTGCTTAGAAAACGGCAGGCTTATATTTGATATGTATGCCAATAACAACTTAGTCAACTGTGCGCTCTCTAGAGTACAACGGAAACAGCCCTTTCAGATTTTTGCAACTAAGTCAAAAAAGGCCATGCAGCTTCCTCCTCATTTGCCAGAATACTACACTGTCTCTGGGAGCCCCGCGTGCACGTGAGAAGGCTGACCACGCCGAGATCACCGAGCTGGAAAATCCAGCCAACGATTCCCGATGCACCCAGACTTCCAGGCATTCCTGCAAAGCTGCCAGACCCACAAGGGAAGAAGCCTCCAGATTCTAGACCCTCGGCATTTAGAGTCACCTCCAGCCATCTGAGTCTTCCCAGTTGAGGCTCCAGGTCTCCTTTCTGCTGGGACCTGTACCCATTCTCAACCCCAGAAGCATAATAAAATGCTTGTTGTTTCATGCTATTAAGTTTTGGGATGGTTTATTAAGCAACAATAGATCACTGGAACAGTATGTGCAAGAAGGGGAGTGATCAACCCACTGGATATGGAACCCACACCTGGAATACGATACCCTATTCCAGGTGACATAATTCAAAAGATTAGAAAACAAATGTGCTCAGAAGAGAATAACACGAATGGTGGAGGAACTTAAAATGTTCTTTTATGGTAAATGATCAAAAGTTTTGGAGATATTCAAACCAGAAAAGGGAACAGTCAAAACAAATGTGTTAATTGTCTCCGTACAACTGCAGGGCTATCATTAGAAAAAGTGAAAACAACTACTCTGTACCTTCCCAGGAGGCAGGCCTAGGCAGTGGACAGATGCCAGAGGGAGTCAGAAGGCAGAATTTTCTAATGTTCCAAGTTTTCTGGGAAGGAAGAGACAGTCTTAAGAGGTAGTGAATTTCCTAACACTGAAGGTAATCAAGCATAGGCTGAATGGTTACCACCTGGTAGACAGGTTTGGAGAGAATTCATTCTTGAAGTAGAAGGATGAATGAAACAACCTTATTTTAAGGTACTCTGGAGGGCTGAGATGTTTTCAATCTAAAGATCATCCCCGTTTCCTTGCACGAAGAAATCTAATCCCAAAATGTTTTGAGCAGAGGAAAAAAATACAAGATAAATAAATTAAATGAAAGGCAAAACCAAAGTATAAATAGAAAGTGATGCTGAACTCTAGAGGAGAAAAGAATGGCAAACAATAATCAAGCATAGCAGGAAAGTAACTTTTTAAAAAGATGGGGCATGAAGAATACATGTGGGGAGAGGAAAGGAAACCCCCAAAAAACACCACAGACAATACTGAGGAGAGGGGATCCCTTCACCTTTCTTGAGGAATGGTTTTATCCATTTTAAAGACTATTTTCTCCTCTGTCAGTGTGAAGGAGCGAAGACAGGAACACAAGTAGTGTAGCACGAAAGGGAACAAGGTTCAAATGACAAAATGAACACCATTCTTCAGCAATCATTGAATTTCTGGTCTCAAAGGATCCAGGAGCTGTTTGCCTATGGGATCAAGCACATTTGTCTTTAACGTCAATAGAGAATGACTATTAAGCAAAGCAAGAAAAATTGGAAATTAAACCCGTGCTTTCTAACAAAGCTAATGTGTAAAAGAAAACGCAAACCACATAATAATGGATGTGTCCAAAGCAAAGCCATGGAGGAAATGGGGAGGAGGGGGGAAGAAAACGTTAAAAAGTTATCTCATACACATTTCATCTGAATTTTATCACTACTTGTAATCAACTTCCAAGGTTTCATAATACCCTTTAACCTTAGTTACTCAAGCCACTGAACAAGTCATCTCATTGTTACCCCATTTGAAGGAAGAGTGGAGACTCTTTTCATGTTGATAAGAGATAGAAAAGGAGTCACTCCCAGGAAAGCAAAGCATTCTGAGTAAACTCCTGGAGTCTAATGGTAGGAAGTGGTGATAATTTGTCCCTTGCCTTAATTAACCCTTTCAAGGATTTGTCAAGCAAGCAGTTAGAAATTCACATAATTGAGCAAATAAAAGTAGTTTTCTCATTTAAACAAATGAGAAATTTTTCTTTACAAAACAGAAGAAAAGAACAGAAATTATATCTTATTACTCACCCATTTCCTAGGTCTGCCTCTTGGTCGTTTTTCTCCAGTGGCTTCTGCTTTCTGCAAAATGAAAACGATGTCAGGTAGTTTCCAGAGACAATTTGTAGGTGCTCACCAAAGGACATATTTCAAATAAGAATGCTGTGGTTTGCAAATGAAGTATAAGGATTGTTTTAACAACCTCTTTTTCCTTTAAGATTCACCTTGAAGTAGATTCTTTTTCATTTCATAATGTAAAGCAATATCAACCCAACCCCTCACCCTAAAAGACTGTGTTCTCCTCTGGAATGCATGAAGATGCTTTTTAAAAGCTATTTTGCTTTAATTTCTGTGTATTAAAAAGTTACTAAATATCCATAATTACATAAATTAGTATTTTAGAAAATTGTTTCCTAAATGGTCAAGATTTTATTTCCATGCCTCAACTAAAGTTATAAAAATTGATACTGATATATTTCTTTCCATTTACAAAGCATTTCCACCTACATTGCTAGTAAAAAGCAAGTCTAAATGTTAGGAAGAATAAATAAGCATTCTAATTCAAAATAAACATTTGCGTACTTCTACATGGTTAATTTCCTGTTCCCTGCCAGAAAACAATCACCTGTCAGTCAGTTCACCAACCAAATGTAGATTCTAGTGACCTAAAGCAGAGAAAAAGAAAGCTGGCAGAAATCAATTTATCCCTGAGATGGAAGCTACAGATATCTAAAAACAATAATTAATAAAAATGTACACTATAAATAATTCCACACTCAATAAAGACCTACCACAAATAAATACACTTCTAACTACCTTGAGAGTTTGTTTCATTGCTTAACTTCACAGAAAATTTTTCTGGTACCCCAGTTGTTCTTTTACCTTTTGAATCAAATTTTAACATCTATAAAGCAATTAGTCTTTTCCCTGTTTTTGTCATCCCTTACTTCAAGCCCCAAATATAAACCAACACACACACATCACATACACCATCTATAAAAATATGTGCTTATAGTTTTTCAGGATAAAGAAAACTTCACACAAATTGTTCTGTGCATGAGAATCATCCCAAGGCTGCATCAACATGAGAAAAGAGGGAACCTGAGCCAGGATAACTAGTTTTATTTTACTTCTGTCACCTGTTAGTAGCCAGTAGGTACTTGGTGCAATGATACTAAAATTGCATTTATAATTATCTACATTGCCAGACAATATTCCTCTCCTCTTTTTCTCTGCCATCTGCTTTGTAAAAATAGATATGGATGATGGATGATAGATCAGGTAGATGTAGGTAGGTAGGCAGGCAGGTAGGTAGGTAGATGGAGAGAGAAACAGAGAGATAGGATAAACCACAAGACTTCTCACCAAATAAAATTGGCATTACTACCCAACAGTTCTCACAAATTAACCCAAACTCTATGACAATAATGTTGGCTCCCACTTATTGAGCATTTAAAATACCCCAAGCCCTGGGTTAAGTCAGTCACATGTGTTATATTTAATCATTACAAAAGCCTTATAGGTGGGCACTATGATTTTTTAAAATTTGCATATGAGTAACTGAGTCTTAGGTGAGGTAAATAACTTGTCCACTGGGCTGGAGTTTGAACCCAGTTCTGTTTGCTTTTACCCTACTAACGATGCCACCTCCCCTTAGCGTACAAGCATTTGCCACCTTAAGTAAATATTTTGGGAAACCAAAAATGTCACTGATTCAACTAATTTTCCAGAACAAAAGGCAATCTGATGGCCTTTAGGGGATTGAAACATCAAATTCAGGCTTTCTGAATAGTTGTTTTACCACTTTTGAATGACTCCACAAAGGGATACTTTATTAGCAGTATTGGTGACACTTTCTTACCTGCAATTTTCAATTCTACAGGCATGAATCAAATTAAGTGAAAGCCAGGAGAAGACCCTGAATCACACCCTCTTAAGAGTGTTGTCTCAGCAGGAGAAGGAGGTGTCTTGAGAGGAAAACAGGCTTCACTTTGCAAAGTTTAGATACATACCCTGCTCTGCCATTTTAGCTTTATGACTTTGGCCAAGTCCCTGCAAATCTTAATTTGGTTTCATCTGTAAGATGGAGATAACGCTTCCTGTGAGGAGTCACTGAAAGTGACCGCCATAAATCAGGTACTCAATAAATGTTCTTTCACTCCTGACAAGATGGAACCCTTAAAAGGAAAGTTTTCCTTCAAGTCAGTCCAATCTCAGAGGGTTCAGTTCATGCATTCCATTACCCCCAACTCCCACCTTTAGAAAGAAGCTTTAAGAAACGCTGACTAGTACTTCCTAAGTCTAATACTTCATAAGTTATATGAGTACAAAATTTCCTGATAAAGAAGGAGTATCAGATTCAAGTTTTGGGAGCAATTGTAAGACTGCACAATTTTTATCTAGTAGTAAATTATACAAGACAGAAATCCTTTTTAATGGGAATGGGGATGGGGGTATAGGGGGTGGGAGAAGACTATAACCTTAAAGGCTAACACTGCCACACCAGGCGTCTTCTGTGTATTTCAGGGTTATGGTGTGATCTGGATATATCTGAATCTATTGATTAGAGGGTTGTTTCCCAAGGGGGATTCACTGCATTTCAAAGTCAGAGAAAGTAAATCCCTCAAAGACAGAAAGTCCAGCAAATAAGATGACTTTTAAATGGCCACCTCATTTACAAAACAGCCTATTCAAAAATAAAATTTGCACCATTAAGGAAAGGACAAAATATCACAATTATCACTCAGACTTGTTAAAAGTAACTTTGCTCCTTGGTGGGTCAGGCCAGTGTCACATGTAAACTGAAACCGTCTTCGGAGACTACATCTAGAAGAAACACATTAGCTGTGCTGTGTGGCCTCGATCTGGGAGGTTTTCATTGTTCTTTAAAGACCCACATTTTTTAATCATTCTAATCAAACTCCACAAAGGCTGCAAAACCACCTAAGATTTCAGTTTGTAAACCAGCACGGATCTAGGACTTTTATATATTGGAGAACATTGGTTTTGACATTTTTTCCCATGTTTAATGCTCTTCAGGATATTATTTTTCAATAGAAGACAAAACATTCAGGAGGATTTGTTATATTTTTTATGTCAATACACACAATACCGTGGAAGTGTATATTTGGTTTTTCTTCGCCAGAGTGGAATTTGTAAAATTCCATGTAAAACTGATAGTTCTAAGCATTTATTGTTTATCTGAGGGGGCAGGGGAGAGTGGTCAGAACTCTGCATTTGTAAGAACTGAAATATCACAGGATTACCAGCACTATTGCATTAATTTTTGGAACTACCATAAATCTTGTCTAAAAGTGTTATTTCTTCCTTGCTTGTCCTACTCAATTTTTTGCTAAAAAAAAATTCAATTTTTTTCAATTGAAAAAAATGTCAATTGAAAGGAAGCTAGAGAATAATTTAGGAAATGTTTAACAGTGATTTTGGTGGTGGCTAATGGTATAAATATAGAAATGTTCTTCTTTTACAAAGTGGTAAGACTATCATGATACATGGGGAAATTACAACTAATATAACATGGATGATAGTTAATAGCAATTGTATGATATTTTTGCAGCAATGGCAAAAATGATATATAAATTCTGAGGGACATTAGGAAGGTATATGGGAGTATGAGGTTTTTCTTTTGGAGTAATGAAAACGTTCTAAACTTGACTGAGGTGATGACAGCACAACTCTGTGATGAAAATGAGAGCTACCGAGTATATACTTTGAATGGATTGTACAAAGCCTAGGATTGTATAACATAATGAATCTTGTGGTGGAAGATGAACTGTGGTTAACAGGACAAATACAAAAATGCTCTCTCATGAACCATAACTATTATACAATTCTAATATAGGGTGTTATTAATTGGGTGGATTGGGGGGAAAACACCAAATGTAAGATATGGGCCATAGTTAGTAGCAGTAATTTGACGATGATCTCTCAGTTTGTAACAAATGTTTCCCAGCAATGCAGGGTGGTGGTGGTGGTGGGATTCATGAGGGTTGGAAAGAATGTTAAATGGGAAATGTAAAATTGTAAAACAATTTCTTTCTCTAACAAGTTCTGGTACTCCAGGTTCTTAAAGGTACTCCACATTTTTTTTAAGCATTAAGAAAGGAAATTAATTCATTCAGCAAATATATCTCTTGAACTTGGAAACGGTACCTAGCATAGTGCCTAGGGTGCAGAAGGAAAGATGGGGAAAAAAGAAGCACTGTTGTTTATATTGCATGTATGCTTTATTTCCCACTCTCCATTAGAGTTCTGGAGCACAGAAGGACTTTAGAAAGCATTTAGTCTAATCTTCTCATTTAACAAATAAGAAAACTTTTGGTAGGCTATAATGCCCAAAGGCATAGCTCTGTGGCTTATGTGGGGGTCAGTACAGTGGGCACACATTTCCAATCCCTTTATAAGCTTGTAGGGAGCTGCCCTCCAAAGGTTTTCCAAAACTAAACTTCCAGTCTACATTTCAGATTATTGGAGTTAACACAAATCTACAAAATATTACAACATACTTGCCAGCTTAAAGCAATGGAAAGGATATAAGCTTTAGAATCAAAGTTGGATCAAACCCAGGTGCCATCACTACTAGATGTTTAACATTAGACATAACTTAAATCTCCAAACCACAGTTTTCTCATTAGTGAAAGGGAGAGCATAATGTCTACCTCAGAGAATTAAAAGAGCTTATATAAATGTAAAGCACCTGACAAAAGCCACAGCATTTAGTGGCACTCAAATGTAATTTCTTCCCTCCCCTGATATTTTAAAATGTTACGCTTCAAAAGAATACCTCCCAATCCTGTAAGTTTCCACAGTGATTTTTTGAGCATTATTTTACTTAAGTAGGGCAGCTATTACTTCCCTGTTTAAGAAATGGAGGTTAAGCGAACTGCTCACATTCATAAGTGGTGGAACTGAGACCCAATCTGATTTCAAGGCAAGAAAGGGTCTGTTCTTCTGAGAGATATTCCCATATAAAACTAAATAACTGTGGGCAAATAGGAACTTCAAGGGCAGAAATCAAATGAGTAGTTAGAAGTAAAAAAAAACATTTCCTATAAAGACAAGGACAAGAGCTGAAACTGGGCAACAAGAGAATAATTTAGTTCTGACTTTAGGGACAAATTTAGATAACTACTAAATTATTGCTATTCTAAATGCTTCCATCATCATTTATATGTTACATGTACTGTGATGATGCATGAAAATCAGAACCCCCCCACCCAAACCAACCAATGTATCTGCATAAAAGAAGGACCAGAAAAAGTTTTGGCTGTGGTAGTGCCCTGTTTTGTTTTCATGTATCTAGGTTTTTTTTTTTTTTTTCAAAGACTAAGATCTGCTGGGTCTAAGAGGGTATAGAGTAGACTATCCAAAGTCTATAAAGTGAAATTTCAGGGTTTTTTTTTTTCAGTTGCTTTTAAAAAAATATTAACAATGTAAATAAATGTGTACTTTTGGCTTCAAAATCAACTGAACTTATCCATCAGACTAATCCTTCAGTAAATTCTCATTTTACCTTTTCAATAACCCAGTTTTGGGTGTTTCCATTTTAAGTACAACCATTTTCTGTACTGAAAAGATATTACAAGTTTGCTATCACAATACGTCTTCCAATAGGTAATAAAAGTAAATTCCATCACCCACTGTAGTTCATGCTCATTTTACCCAAGGAAGCCCTTTTGGCCAATTCCTGTGTCAGCCTGGGCAGGGACTTGCCTTCATCTATACCAGGGGTTCTTAAAATTTTTTGTTCTAAAGAGCCCTCTGCCAGTCAGGTGAAAACCACAGACCCCTCACTAAGTCCACTATACTGTGTATTATTTAATAAATAATCACACCCCCACAAGAATAATGTTTTTTTTTTTTAATTAATTCAAGCTACTGACCCCTGGTTAAAAAATCTTGAAAAACACATTAAAATCAAGGCCAACTGACAGAAATAGTTATTTTCAAAGTTTAAGGTTATCCTCCTCTAAGCCTTCTCTCTACCTCTTTTGTAATCAGAAATTCCGACTGATTAATCAGAATAATATAAAAGTTTACAGAGCAAACTACTCCCTGCTTAACCTCCTATTCTGGGGGAAAGGACGTGACTGCACTTCCCCTGGCTAAAGCAAATAGAAGATATGGTTCAGTGTATTAGACCAATATAAATAAAGCAATAGCCTAAAATATAGTCGATATCCATTCACCTTTTCCCCCTAGTTAGCAGAACAAAGATTCATAACTAAAAACCTCAGAATCTAGGACAGTGAAATTAAATGTCCCACCCTTGTGCAAGCTATATGTGTTTCCAAGGCGAGGCCTGGAAACTGCGGAGTCAGCTAACAAAACAAAACAGGTTTGAATGATTTAACTGACATAAAATGCTCTTCAGCAGTCATCCATTCTCAAAAAAGAACTGAAAGGCAATAGAATACCAATCTGATATATTCTATCTCCTTAGTAAACGATCCGTGGAGAACTTGAGATAAAAATGTGCCAGGCACTTATGTAGGTCAGCCAAATTAATGGAGGGCTTTCGATGAAAGGTTTCAGAATGATTGCTTCCAGAAAATTACAAATATGGGTCCCTCGAAATACACTTACTTCATAAAATAATTCAAATGTATTTGCACCTCCCCTATTTGGATCATAATCTATGATGGCTCAAAGCATTTCCAGATACAATATACTGATACATTAAGGATGTATCCTTCCTGGCAAAGTGAAATAAAAAATGAGGCAATTGTCTTGTCTCTTCAGGCTAAAATATCAAGTTAATGTAGACAACAGTTGGGCTTTACTTAATTCCACCCGCCTGAATACATTTGTAGACTCAGACGGCCCTGAATTCCACAGTAGAACTTACCTGCCCTGTAAAACACAGACGAATCAGACTGAATCATGCCTGTAAAGTATTTTACTCAGTGGCCACAACTGTATGACCATGCCCAATGCCGTCGTTCCCCAACTTACATATAATGAAGCTCTTCCATTGGACCTACGATAGTCTGAAGAAAATCCTTTCCTGGCCCAGCATCTATGCTCTAGGGTTTATCTGAAATGATGGGTAAAACCCACATTCTCTCATCCCAAAATACCAGTGACTGGTGTAGGAGTAAGTTATGAAAATGCAACCACATTTCTGGCAACGTAAAAGATTAGAAGGAATATAAACCTGCCTTGATAGTATTTAATTAACACTAGGCCTTCTTTATAATAGCAAGTTGAAGACAGAAATTAAATAATTATCCTGAACACATTATTAAAGTATACATACTTTACCTAGATGAAATTTTCATTCTGCACTTGGCTCTACAGGCCTTGTTGTTTACATATAAATTCAAAAGGAGTTAAGACAAATCTATGACATTATGAAGCAGGGCTAGCTCACACCCAAGATCTTTTTTAATATGCAATTTCCTTCAATTATCATTTTATTCAACCTCAGAAAAAAATTTCTCTTCTCTGAAAGCACTTGGGTAAGAACTGGCTTGTGACTTAAAGATGAATTTGACTTGTGACTTTAAACACTGGGGAATTAGTGGCAATCCCTCCAGTATTCTCTCATGATAAGAAGGAAACGACCTTAACCCTAAACTAAATATAAAGGACATTATATCTTTTTTCTCTCCAAACAAGGGAAATGTTTCGAAAATACAAAGTGTTTCCAACTAGCACAAACAGGAGAATGAAACAAAACAAGAAGGAAATGAAGAGAGAACTGGTCACAGGTATAAATAAAAAGCAAAGAAAAGGGTAAAGAGAAACACACATACACACACCTAAACATGGATAAATTAATTCATAAAAACATTAACTTAGGATTACTTTTCTTTTATTAAGGTAACAACATGAAACTGGTTCAGAGACAAATTTTGAGCACTCAGATTAGACTCTAATCTTAACCAGGGGTCCACAGAAAGATTTCAGGGGGTCCATAAGCTTGAATTGAAAATTCAAAAAAACATTATTCTTGTGGGGACGTGTTGGTACGGGTGCGATTTATCTGTTAAATAACACACAGAATAGTGTGGACTTACTAAGGATCCATGGTTTTCACCTGACTGGCAAAGGGGTCTGTGAACAAAAATGTTAAGAAACCCTGGATTAGAGTTCTTAGGACTGAGTAGAATTGTCACATAATGGTCATCCATGGGAATTTGTTTTAATGGAATATAAGTAGCTTAAAGCGTAAGTATTTTCTCATCCCAAATCTCGGCAAAACAAATTGTTTTTATAAATCTGTTTGTTTTATGTATCATACAAATCAACTTTCTATTAAGATGTCTGAATTAAAATGATAGCAATTTAGTAGTAGTCCAGTTGGCCTGGTCTTACAACACTGCATGCATTGTCAAGTTTCACATTGGTAATTTTCTAACAAGTCATTTTGTTTTCAAATGCCCAAGGCCAGTTACTGAGTCCAAACACAAACTTTGTAGGTAAAGAAATCCCAGGCAGCAAGAAATTTTAAACACACATCATCAAGATTCCAGTGAACAAAGTATTTCCTCTAATTTCAGATTTTCTTTTCTTTATACTTACCAGTTTTTGTAATATATTTTTCAGTGTGATAAGTCTCAGTTTGCAGGAGAATTAATTAATCATAGGTGACTTCTCTTATCTACTTTGGTCAGTCTAGCAGGGTATGTTTATCTTACATGTTATGAATACCATAACTTTTTCTAAAACAGGTTCTATTTTTAAACACTAAAAATATATGCATTTTGTTAGAACACAAATATATTTCTGATGAACAAATATATGTTTGACAATCATGTTCATAAAGGGTAGTAGCAATTTCAATAAGCATGATTTGAAAGTGAATATACTTTAAGTTTACACGTCACGAACAATTCATCAGTGTCACTCATTACTTTGCAAAGTATTATCTTTTCCAATATAGTGAATTTATAAAACGAAAAAGAAATAACAGTCATCTTATGGGTAAGTATACTTATGTACTTTTTTCAGAAAGGGGACTTTCATAACAGAATTATATGAAATAATTCTATCTGGACGAAGTATAAAAATAAAAGTTTGAGGGAAGGACTCCTTTAGGAAAAAGAAAACTTACTTCTGTTTTGGAAATTGTAATAATGTAGGCATACACATTAAGAATTATTAGGAAGGTGAGCCTAGTCTGGTGCAGAGTCATTTGTAAATGTTTATCACTAAGGTAAATAAAAATAAATCAAGCCTCACTTGGGAAAGGATCAACTTTTCTGGTATTGTGCTTTAGGTAATAAATTAGGCAAAAGTCTCAGTTTTTCTTTTATCAATAAAGATTTTGTTAATGGGTGGTAAACTTTTCAAAATGCTGAGAAGATGAGAGGAACACTTCTTTTTTTAAACTTGACAGTCAAAAGCTGTAATCCAGTAAAATCTGGATTACTTGTTTTCCTTTTTTTTTTTTTTTTTTTTTCATGAAATTTTAAATAATCAATTTATAGTGAGATTTAAAGATTTCTTCCCGGGAGATATAATGATGTATTTTGCAGAACAATTACATTACAGCTGAAATGTTTATTAGCTATCTACCAAGATGTTCCTTTGCCATCTCATTAGAGTAAAATTAACTGAGGTAAATTCCACACTTTTGTGACACAAATAAAATCCTTTGTAAAATTAGTCCTTTTTAATTTAATAAACCAAGTAAAATGTAACAAATAGAAGGTATTCATATTTAAAATACCAAATTGTATGTTGTCATTTTTAAACAAGGTAACTTGGAGCTACTTTAAAGTTTACTAATTAAATGTGATTCATATTAATTCCACAATCAAAGAAGCAGTTCATTATAAATATATTAGAAACCTGCTTCTCCAATTCTATTCAAAACTGTTAAAATAAAACAGACAAAAATTGTTACCCTTAACTTTATATGTATCGCTAATTGCTATAGCAGTTTATAACATTAAAAGCGAACACATATAATATGGGTTGGTGCCCACATTCAGAGAAAACCACACAGAATACTAATCCCAATAAGATGTATATAGTCCTTTTCAACAAATACTGTATAGGCTGTACTCAAATGAATTGAAAAGATACATCAAAATTTACTTCAGAGTTTTGAACCTTTGTTTTCAACTACTATAAAACCCTACAAATAAAATGCAGACACTAGATTTCAGATTTTTTTATAAAGCTATAACACTTTTACATTTACCTTCACTTCTCTATACATGCACTGACCCTCAGGTATTTCCTCTCTGCTAGTGCAAACACAACCAAGGTGAGGTATTTTAAACTGCAATTTAAAGTTTATTAAGAAAGACATTGAATGTTTCACTTCACTGTCCAACAATATACATGAAATGATTCAAATGTTACAAATTTCTCACTGTCCAATAAAGAGCATTTCTACCTTACTCAGTAGGAAGTTTTTTTGAGAGATTATCATATATTATAAATTTGCAGATTTCTTGAAAAACAAACAGTATAATTTATCATCACATTTAAAGCTGGAAAATTAATGAAATTCTTTTCTATTGTTCCAAAATTAGGTTGACTTCCAATTATCATCAATTTGGATAATAAGCATTAACTTTAACAGGGATTTGGCTTGCAGTAATCATGTAAATAAGCACAAAGTAAATTAATCTCTATTTAATTTTTCAGGAGAAATTGCAAAAACTTCACCACCAGGCAAAAGCTTTAATTTTGATTCATCTCAAACTATTTCACAACTGGTAGAAACCTTAATTCTGCCATTCTTTACCCCTCTACCCCCCCCCCCTTTAAATATATTATTTGGTGATGGTTTGTGTGTTCGTTCGTTTGTTTGTTTAAAAACAACACTGACAACACTGTGAGAATATTCATGGGCTTATGCTAAGCATCAGCTTAGACAAAAGGTTAACTCCCACCTAACTAATGCATCATGGGTTACCCAGTTGGGTCAAATCCTTCCGTGTGAGATCTAGAATGGGGGGCTACAGGGAAGTTCCTGTGGTAGTTGATAAAGTTGGGAGAGCTTAACTTGAGAAATCTCACCTTTTGAGCTGCTTTCGAGGGACTCTTGTTCTTGCTGCCTTTAGGTCTTCCCCTGGGTCTCTTAGGAGAGGGCTCACCAGTTGGCTCCTAATTGTGTGGGAGGGAAAAAATGATGTTGTGGCAAGGTCTGAAAGAAATTGGTGCAGACTCCCCAGCCAGATTTTCTGCATGTGCTGCTCAACAAAGCTGTTGGACCACATACAGTGAAGCATAGATGATACAGACTTTACAGAAAGAGGAAACAAATACTTTCAATCCAAGGGTTCAAAGAGGAAATTCAATTTTGCATATGAAAACCAGAATCCATTTCAGCCCTAAAAAGGTAACAAAGGCCAACAAGGTTGCACGTTCTAGAAAGAAGGCCTTGCATTTTTAAGGTATAAAAAATGATACCTATGATTATGCATTTGGAAACTCATAGAAATAATAAGCATTTTATACAATGATCACTATCCATTGTACTAGCATTTTAAATAGCAGAAATAAAGTTTACATATTAAATATCTGAACAATACTCTACATTGAAAAACTGATTTTTAAACATCACTGTATACCTACATTTTAGGTCGATTACACTCAATTGACACATTCAGAATGAAATATTGGAGTAATTACCCAAAGTCTTCAGCTCAAAATAATTCCCTAAAATTTCCAAATAAGTATGGTGTTGAAAGACAAATTAGAGTCGTGTTTGCAGATGACAGCATTTTATTAGGGACACCAAAGTTTTGCTGCAGCAAAGAAAGCCAGATGACCTGTAAGAATGGAAGTAACTTCCGGGTTCTAAGGATGGCAAACAATTTTTATAGACATAAAAAGGAAGTTAGCTGGCTCCTATTGATTGGATGAGGGTTTGTCCATCTTATAGTGGCAAGTTTAGGGCAGGTGGGCTTTATTTTGTATTGGGTCAAACTTAATGAACCTATGGGCTTAACTGGCTATCTGGGGCAGCTGCCTTGATAGGGGATTTCAAATTTCAAAAGATATCAAGAAGAAACTCAAGAGAGAGTTCAAAGAAGTTTTTTGTTTTTTGTGTTTTTTGCTCTATTTATATAGGGCTTTCTCTATAAGTTTATTAATTTCCTCAGTTACAAGGGCTTGATCAAAGATGTTATAAGTCTCTCATTCACCATTAAGTTTCTTGCGTTTTATTGCCCATTTCCCTGGTTAGCTGAGGTTTTCATCATCCCATTTATGCTGGCTTTGTATCCTCAGTTGAATCAATTGTCGAGTTAATGGTTGCAGAGTAGCATTTAAGAGGAGAGACATCACACAACAAATGAGGGATATTACAAATATGATTAAGAGGATAACAAGTGCCCCTGTATGAACATCTCTGAGACAAGTTCCCATGACTCTAAAAGCCACAAATAGGAGACTCAGACCAATCAGATTCGGAAGGTGTGTAAGCTAATTTGGCTGCTTCTCTAGCACTGGCTTCTGCTACCATTAACTCGTGGCAAACTTCCTCTTGACTTGCATTTATAAATACACAGAACTGGGTACCCACTAGTGCACACATACCTCCTTGGGAAGCCAGAATATCATTTAATGCTAATCAGTTTTGTAGAGTCAATTTGCAAAGTTCCAATGCTTCATCAGCTAATGGGCTGATGGCCTGCTATAGGTGGGAGATAGATTTCTCTAACTCTAAAGCAACCTTTTCTAATACCATCTGTAATCCTATAGTGTACCTCCCAACATAGGAGATAGCTGCCCTAATGACAAGGGGAACAAGACCAAGAATGGAACACCCCATGAGTTTAGCCTGTGTTAGTGGGTTTTTCCATGATCCATTTAGAGCAGTCTATAGTCTGGCAGAAATATTTTCATGAGTTTGTATAGTATGGAAGAGGTCATAAGAGCCCTCATGTTTCTAATTTTCCCTTTTAGAAGCTTATTATAAATAGCAACCTGGGGAGTAGCATAAACTAACCCAATTTACGGGTAGTACTTTGTAGGTTCTTGTATCCAAATACAAAATATTGTGCTTGAAGAGCTTAATAAGAGTATCTATTGCCTTTAAGGAATGGGATATTGGCATGTAGAGTTAATTGGTTATAAACTCCAGAAGAATCATAGCCATCATCTTCCTTGTTATCTTAGTCCCATTTAATCAATAACTCCCTTTGCCTGACCTTTCAGTCCACCAGAAATTTATGCCTTGAATGGAGTTAGGTTCTTATGTTATTAAAACCTTGGGGTGCCTGGAGAAAAAAATGGGTATCTAAAAAGGGGATCTGGCCCCTACAGTGTGTTCCTGGTTCATGAAAGTAAAAGGATGCCATATAGAAACTGAACATTTACTATGACGTACAGGATGGCCATTTTTATCTGTCTGGTTTCTAGTAAAACATCATATTCCTTGGGTTAGAGAGGCCACATCATAATCCCCATCATGGACTCTTAAGTTTCCTTTCAGGGAAGTCTATAAGTATAAGGAGGATGGTTATTAGAGCAACTCCTGTTTTAGGACTAAGTGGGGGATGGGCACAGACCCAGCAGTTACTCTGATTGGTTTCATTTGCTATATCGTGTGCCAGAAGGACTAAGAACTGTGTTCAAGGTAGGAATGGAAGACAAGGTATTATTGGGGATAGAGATTAGGCATTGTACGGGGTATAGGTTGAATGAGAGAACACTGAGCAGGACAGTGAAAGGAAGAGACAGACTAAGGTAAGGAAATGCAGGTGTGTCCTGATCCATGACCTCTGGGTATCATCTATTTGTTCTGACATCATGTGCAGATGCTGTCTACATCAGATGCTGTTTCCTTCTAGAATCCTCATGTCAATTTTAGCTTGAAATCCAAAATGGGAGTAACTTCCCAAGGGTTTTGAGCATGTTTTAGTTATGACACGTGGAGCCAGGGGTCAGTTCCCTGCAGTTGTACTACCACAGTGGTGGTCAGTTAAGACTTGATCAAGTCCTATCCGTCTAGGTTCTAAAGCAGTCCTTCGCTGATGTTTCTTCCAGCATATCAAGTCTCTGGTTTGAAGGTCATGTAGAGTCCACTGTAGAGGAATCAATCTCAGGAAAGGCAGCCTGCATCTGTGAATGGTGGAACTGGGTATATGGAATTACTCCCTTATAATAATTAGCAATTTCACATTGTAAAAAGTTGAAGTTGGCAAAGTAGAAGAAAGAATAAGCCTCATGAGTCTTCCCATTATGATTTCACAGGGGATTAACCAAAGTTTTCCTGATGGGCTGGATCTTATGGCCATCAAGTCTAAGGGAAGATCCCTAAGCCAGGGTAGAAAGAGGGATTCAAATAATTTAGCTAATTTAAGTTTTAAGATACCATTTGTTCTTTCTACCTTTCCTAATAATTGAGGATGGTAAGGACAGTTAAGCTTTTGGTGGATGGCTAAGACCCTGCAAAGTTCTGTGGTTACAGTTCCCATACATTGGGAGCCTCTATTGCTTAAGACAATAGCAGGAATTCCCCAGGTGAGGAAAACAAAGTCTGATAGTTTCTTAGCTACTCTGAGGGCTATAGCCTTGTAACAAGGAAAAACCTCTACCCATCCAGAAAATAGGCAAATGATAATAAGGACACGTTCATTTTCTATAGAGGGAGATAGCTATATAAAGTTCATCTGAAGATGTCCAAAATGGCCCTCTAGGTCGAGGTATTTGACCCTGTCTCACCTTTACAGTTGTACCAGGGTTATGTTCATTGACAGGTGGAACATAGTTTATACACTCAATACTGGCCTTGCTTCTCACTTAAAGCCCTCCCCCATCCCCCCCCCCCCCCTTTTTTTTGGCTGAAGCTGAAGCTCTGCCTGTAGTTGATTGCAAGCACTTTCCCAGAAGCAGCAGAATAAAACAATGTAATTTACAGGGAAATTTAGTTGTTGTTGTTGTTTGGGGGGGGGAGAGGGGGGTTGGTATGTAACATTTTTTAAATAACTAAAATTCTGAAAATAACACTATACTGTTGTCTAATATTCAGATCTGTATTAGGACATATCATGGACAGTGAAAACACTGTCAAATCTCTATGTGAGTAAAATTTTACCCATACAAATTTAACCAACAGAAGATTAGAAAATCCCATTTAATCTGACAACACTTCCCATGCAACTCATATCAAATGAACCAAATTATTTCTAGCACTTCTCTTTTTATAAGGTGAAAGAACAAATCCTTTGGGATTTTCCATGGGCCCTCTGGAAAATCCAAAGAGAGTTTGAATAAAAAACATTATCCTTTAGGGTTTGATTTTGTGAAGGCAAAATGTCAAAAGTTGTCAGGAGGGTTAACACTTGGCTAAATAGGATGATAGGCTGCTGATAAACAATAGCTGGTTACCTATTTAACTAAAGTGACAATAAAAGACTTTAAAAGTGAATATAGGAGATAACATGATTGTAAAGAGGGAAAAAAAGGAAATAAAAACTTAGTTCTTTCAAAAGTGAGAAACTATGATGGAAAAGCTTTTGCCCTCAAATTAAATAAATAACCTGTCTTGTCCCATCTGCCAAGTATAAAAATTCTGATAAAAATGTGAGTGGAGCAAGGAGAGAAACTAGTGAGTTTTATATTTCTGTGTTTCTGTGGTTTTATGTCTAACTCATGGTTGTTCTCTTAAACAATAAAGGAAAATTAGGTCAATATATATATTAATGAAGATATTATTCTGATATGACATAGAATCTTTGCCTTCTAGGCAGATTACTTAGATGGTTAAGAAAAACTTATAACCTCTCACTGAACGCAAACAAATAATCCAAGAAAATTTCATTTTAACAGTGAAAAAAATTCATTTTGCATGAATATACTGGTTGATAACAAAAGCTCTTTTAAAAATCTTATAAATAAGCCTATCAAATCTCAGTCAGCATTGACCATGGAAAAATTCATTTCTGCCAACCTTCTACAACTTTCTATATCTATTTAGGTTTTGTCCTACACTTTCCTGTTTCTCATTCTGCAAGACCCAGTCAATTTACTTTAGGGCAAAACTACTCTTTTTCCTTAACAAAATGCATCCTGTATACCTTAGATACTTAAGTTCCCAAAAATCTCTTGGAAATTGTCTTTAAGCCAACATCATACAAAACACATTAACTCTTGAAATAAAGTTTGTCAAATTAATAACTCAATTTGGTTAAGCACAAATTTACGTTTTTCATCATTTTAAACATTTAGCAGATATAATTCTAGCTCATTTGACCAGCAAACCTATATAAATTTAGGAAGAACATATCCAAGTAGAATAAAATTGTATCCTTGTACTTAACACTGATAACTTGCCCTGTTTGCCAAAGGTTCACCTAGCTTGTGCACTTGAATTTTTAAAACATTTGGATTTAGTTCTACAAATATTCTTTTTACATTGGAAGTTTTAGACATTTAGTTTTCTTAATTTCTTGAACTTTAGGAGTATTAAGCACTTCTATATCTTTCAGCAATCTGAATAGAGCTCTAGTAAGGATTTTTATATGTTAATTTGGTATTACCATCTGAAGGTAGGAAAATAAATATCAAACATACCGACAGACACAAATAGAGCTTATAGCTTCAATGAAAATTTTTTCAACCATGAGTTAGACATAAAACCACAGAAACACAGAAATATAAAACTCACTAGTTTATATAAAATAGCTAGCTTTCTCTCCTTGCTCCACTCACATTTTTATCAGAATTTTTATACTTGGCAGATGGGACAAGACAGGTTATTTATTTAATTGGAGGGCAAAAGCTTTTCCATCATAGTTTGTGGAGGAGACTTTTAAGATTTTCTTTGTCCTGATACGTAATCTTACAGAAACTTTGTCCCATTTCTCAGGCTTCTTTGACTCTCAGATTCGCTGTGGAAAGAGGAATCTTTTAGGTCCTTTTCCACGTCAGTCCAACCATCCAGGATTCAGCATCTGAGGTTCCGACCAATATGTGTTCAAACTGATAACGGTCAGGTAGCCCTGGACCATATGCACCTAAAGGAATTCTAAATTCTTCTGTGAACATTTGCTGGTCTTATTTGGGGAAATCTTTCATTATAGCTCTTAATTCAGTTTAGGTTCAAGGTTTAAATTCTGCTCTAGTGGGGAACCAGTTTCCACAGAAGGCTTAATCGTAAAAGGAGCCCAGGCTACATCATGTTCCTTCAGGAGGTCAAGAGGAACCGGTTAGGGCAGCTATGGGGGAAGGGATGGTAAGAGGAGGATAGGGGAGCTATAGGTTTGGTTTGGAATTCATTTCCCTTTGTTTTGTTTTTGGCCTTTTCTTCTTCAAATGAACTTTTAAGTGAAGCTATTGTGGAGGTATACTGTCCGAGAGCAGCCTCCAAGTACCAAAATTGGATTCTTTTTTTTTAAAAAAAGGTGCCTCTCAAGTGCTCAATTTTATTCCTATAAAGTTTCTCAAAATAGCCACTACAGAGACAAATTGTCCTCGGTCAGATCCCCCCATGAACAGAAAGTCACAGGTCCATAGTTTAAGTACATATAAGAAGCAGGAGTTTTAGCAGAAAGAGGAGACTTAGAGCAAGAAGAGCTGCAGCCAGGAGCCAGGGGAAATGTCTCTCAGGACCCAGACCCTTCCGCTGGACCTTGGGGATACTGCTGACCTTAGTAGAATTCCCCCCCCTCCCCCCCGCCCCAGTGGATGTTCCAGATGGGTGTAGCATAACGGGTAGAAATAGCATAATGGGGAGAAAAGGAGGTTCATTACACAAGAGCAAGAAGACTGGCAGACCAGTCTCCACGTGACCTAAGTTAGGAGTGCGCTTATCAGGTTCACACTCTACGTCTCCGAGAGAGAGAGAAAATTAGAGAGTTGGAGGGAGAAATGAAATGTAACCAAATTGAAGGTCTGATGATAGCACCAAAACCAAACCCAAACCAAATGTACCTAAACCGAAGTTCTGAATAAAAGGCAACTGAGCTCAGACACAAATTGCGGAGCTCAGATATAGAAAGGGGTTACCTGGGGAGTGCGGAGACTGGGCGATCGGACAGCAGACACAAAAGGTCTGTGGTGGGCACCTCACCTGGCCGGTCGCTGGAGCCCGCAGCCCCAGGGGACACCCGCTAAACCTCGCTGAGGCCTCCAACTTTTCCAAAAGGCAAGTTGGAGTGAGTTTGCAGACGACAGCATTTAATTCGGGACACCAAAGTTGTGCTGCTGCAAAGGAAACCAGATTACTTGCGAGAACGGAAGTGGCTTCGGGCTTCTAGGGATGGCAAACAATTTTATAGACATAGAAAGAAAGTTAGCTTGACTCCTATTGATTGGATGAGGGTTTGTCCATCTTATTGGGGCGGGTTTAGGGCAGGTGGGCTATATTTTGTATTGGGTCAAACATAATGAACCTAGGGGCTTGACAGGCTATGTGGGTCAGCTGCCTTAATGGGGGACTTTAAATTTCAAAAGATATCAAGAGGAAACTCAAGAGAGTTCAAAGAAGTTTTCTGGCTCTGAGGGGTCCCGGGAGCTTTCTCTCTCTGTATTTATCAATGGTAAATCTGTGGTGAGAGGTTTTGCTTGAATCATCTAGATAAATGCTTCAATTCACTTCGTTTTGGAGATGCAGGCATGGTCTTCAGTCTAAATTTAAATATCTTTTGATAAAAATTAACATATTTTCTCCAAAACTCTCTTTTGAGGAAACACTTAAGGGGATGGCCTGGAGAAAATAAAAGGAAAAAACAATGTAAGAGGAATGGAATTGTCTAGGAAGGAGAAATTAAAACTATGAGTAGCTTCAGCAAAACTTTAAATGGTTCCTATTCCCGGTGCCAAATACTCGAGTGGTTAAGAGTATGTGATTAATATCCCAGATCCTAAATATTTATCCAGTGAATCATCAATTCACATTTCATTCATTCGGCAATTAAATGAGACTAATTAACTTAAAGCGCATGGAAGTCTTCATTGAAAATTCGCGTCCTATTTAGAGAATCTGGGAAAAGTTCCCTGTGAGCTTCTATGGGACCACTATCACTAGTAGGCACATCCCGGAGCAAACACATCTGAGACACATTTTTCTTCTTTGTGAACTCTGTGTTAACTCAAAGGTAAAACATCTAGTCACCTCCAGACCCCACTGAATTTTCTTTTCGACTTGTTGGGGTGAGGGGTGCGGCGGTGGGGGTGGGAGCAATTAGCAGAGTTAGAGAAGGGTGGCGGGTGGGAAATAAGCCGGGGAGGGCTGAGACTTCCTGGGAGGTGTAAAACAGGATCCTAACGCGGTATAAAGTACACTTGGACAAAGCGGGAAAACTCAAAGCGGGAAAACTAGATTGGCTTGCTTCCTTTGACAATTTCAAAAAGGTACAACCCTCTCTTTTTTCTAAAACGCACTGGCAAGCAAACATTGTTCAATTTCCCGACTTTGCTCTAGGACAACTGAGGGGTCTTTAGGGTTATTTCCTGATCGGCCTATTTGCCATGAAGGAAGCGACTTAAGGCTAAGGAACCAAGGAGTTTTAAAGCCCGCGGAAGCGGAGTTTAAATGATCTCAGTAGACAGGTCCAGCTCCAACCTTGCCCGCCCGGGCTTGGAAATTGCAGCAAACAAAACCCCCACCCAGGAAGCTGCGCTCAGCTTTGCGAGCTGCCGCTGCACGCTTAATTGGTAATTGGTTGCATCCGCAGCAAAACCCTCCACTCCGCGAGATCCCCGGCGCCCTTCGATCGTCCCCTCGCAACCCCAAGCCACTAGCTCCGGAGAAGCACATTTAACGCCTGCAGCTTTGAAGCGAGGAATCCAGAGGCAAAAGGGAGCCCGGGCGCCCGGCGAGGAAGTGACCCTAGCTACTGTGCACCGTCTCGCACACCCCTTCCAGCACGCCCTTGGCCGAGCGAGTGAACCCCACCGCGCGGGGGGCCGGGGTTCCCCTGCAGTCCCTTCCCGGGGCCACCACTGTAGCGGCGGCCCCGCGGACCGTCCGCCGCGCGGCATTTAAAGAATTCTAAGAG
>PVKH010000488.1:0-37630 GCA_004027955.1 Chaetophractus vellerosus
AGAAAGTGGAGTTTTGAAGGGAGAATTGGTCTGAATAAATTTGGGGAAAATAATAAATACTAAATAATATAGCTCTGCTTACAAAATTCCTAACACACAGTTATTAAAAGATAATTTTAAGTAATAGAGTTACTATGTTAGGGTGCTAAACTGTGAGGTTTTACTTTATTGTTGTAAAAATGCTCCTGGGCAATCTTAAAATCACCTAGACATTATGGACATTCTGATGGAAGAACACAGTACTTTGTCAAAAAAAATACTGAACTAGAATCTCATCAATTTTCTAGATCCAACTACCAATTTATAGGGAATATAAAAAAACTCACAATGTGTTAAACTATACTTAAAGACATAAAATGACGCAATTTCTTAAAAAAAATAATTGCAAGGAAAAATAAAATGAGATGGAAGAGGGAATTTACTGATTAAAAGCGACTTTAAAAGGAACGAGCAATCATAATGCACAATCTTTTTTGTACCCAAATCAAAACAGTAAACTATAGAACAACAACAAAGCCATTTATGGCATATATGAGCCAACTGGAAATTAAAACTCTGACTGGATAGTTGATATTAAGGATTTATTGTTAAGTTACCTAACAATAAATGTGATAATGGTATTGTGATAAAGTATTGTGTAAATGTACTGATTATTTGTATATATTTTTAAAAATATGATTTTAATAATTTTTAAAAAGGGAGCCTTTATCTTTTAGAAATATATACTGAAATATTTACAGATGAAATGATCTGTCTAGGATATTCTTCAAAATAATGTAGGAGTTGGAGAAGGGTGTGAGAATTTACCTGAAATGACAGATAACTGGGGAGGCCTTTTTACTATTCTGTTACTTTTGTTTATGTTAAACTCTTTTATTTAACTACAACTTAATGGAAAAAAAATCAAGAGGTTGAAAAACCTGTTTGCCTTTCTGTGGTTAAATGTTGTCTTGAAGCTGTAAGTTTCACATTAACAGTATGAATGTGAAAGAAATTGATATTCTTGCCTATGAACAGCAATGTTGGGCCCGTAACTGGGGATTACAATTAAATTTTATAGGATTAATTATTATAACTTGGTAAGTAAAACACTGCTTCTATCCAGCATAACTTGAAATGCAAATCATTCTGTTATGAAGATTTTATAATGACATTTGTGAAAATGGGATCAGAGAAGACCTTTTAATCAAGAATCTCAAAGATAAAGAAACAGTTTAGTCATAAAATACATGTATTCTAAGCTGGAGCTGTTATTGTTTTTATTTTAAAATTGGGACAGAACTGATTTTAAGGGGTAACAAAAATCTACATAGTTAACTATTATTATAATTAAGACTCTTTTTTGACTTAATAGCTTGATCCAGAAAACCCAGTGATGATTTAAAGAATCTGAAGCATAATAAGAAGTTATTAATAGGTACTTTTGGAAGCATTTACTATCAAAGTAACGATATTTTAATAGGTTCTCACATCTTGTGTCCAAAACGAAACTCCGGTAGATCTTCTTTTCTCTCTTGGTCGCCGTCGTTCTCTGATTGATTTAGGTTGTGATTTATCTTCTCCTTCTTTTTCATCTTCTCTTTTTTCTCCCTCTGTTAAAGATTACAATGAACCACAACATTGCATTGTTTCTTTTTTTTTCAGAAGGTACTGGGGGTAGAACCCAGGACCTCATACATGCAAAGGAGGCACTCAACCAATGAGCTGTACTCACTCCCCATGCATTGTTTCTTGATAGTATTTTGCAAGGTAAATGTGTCACCACCTAACACAAAGATTTTTCTCTAAAGACATACTTAATAATAATTGTTGAATAGAAAATAACTAAATCCTAGGAGCAGGTTGGGGCTCCAGCTTATTAAAGTCCAACAGGGAAATAGCTACAATACCCAAAGGTAATACTTCAAGAGAAAAAGAAAATAGTTTTTAATGATGGAACAGCTAGGAGGCACCACACAGCATTATTGGTTTATGCTTCTACTACTGCCAAGTAATATTACATTTCTATTAGATAGTATCTAAGACCAATTCCTTTTCTTTTGGAAAAAATATCTTTTATTAAACACAAATCAACATAAAACATCTTAGTCTTAAAATTTCTGTTTCCTTCCTGGGTAAAATGTCTTCAGGCTTACCTAATAGATGAATATAAGGGCCTTTGTATATGCTAAAAAAAGGACATGTATATGGAACAAAAATAATGTTAAAAATGATTTTCAAAAAGCTATGTGTCATTAGCAAAGAGTCACAGCAAAATAAAACCAAACTTATTGTATTAAGAGGGATTTAAAAATTTATTTTAGGAATCAGTGCACAGCAGAGATCTCAAATTCATATGCCTCTAGCGGTCATGCACGTAATATAAATGGGTAATATGAGCTAGGAAACTGTTATTCCATAGGGAGCATACTTTCCTCCTACTTGGCTCCAACCAATTGTTAACATGTGAGAATTCATAACCATTGTTGCCAAATCTTTGAACTTTTCAAGAGAAGCTGGAAATCTTTTATGTGAATATCACTCATTTTAAATGTTTGCTTAAACTTTTTATAAACAGTATGCAGGCTTCATACAGAGTGGTTTAAAGAACTAAAACATTTCAATGAACACAACAAAAGACAGCCAATTAGTAATTAGGAAAAATTTTTCTAATGTTTATCCTAAATAATTACTGATAATAACATGACTAATACTATGGGATTTAGCCTTTAAAATATAAAATGCCTTTACTTAGGAATAATTTTATTTAGTAACCATCACTGATTTAAAGTAGGAATTAATTAGGATTTAAATAGGAAGTTCATATAAACTAATAGGAAATGTTAATAGTGAGCATCAATGTCAATACACAGTTGCAAAAGAAATTTATCTCTCAAAGAGCAACTATAAAAACAATTTTGTTGTAGCAAGTACATTACATGTGTTAAATGATTTTAATTTAAAACAATTTCACACACAAAAATTTAAGATCTGCACAGTAGGCAAGAAATAGCCTAGAGAACTTGAAAAGTATGAAACTAATACACTATCCCAGAAATAATCATCCACCAATTCTGCTATATCGATTTTTCTTTGTATGTGAACATGAAGATTTTTTGAAATCTTAGGTTATAAAGATATAGGTATCAAGCCTAGACCATATCATTTTTTATTTTTGTTTTCTACTTTACTCATTCTCAACCATCAACAATTTAGGATGTCATTCCTTTTCTGCTGACCTATTAGGAAAAGCCAATTCAAAGGATTATTTGAAGGAAACAAAAACTGTTTTCAAAATTTGGTTTTCTTACCTCTTTCATGTTCTTTTGTTAATCCTCTGGAGTAAGCAGAAGTTATACCTACAAGACTATTTGGCCTGTTTAGTTGACTTGAAGCATAGAGTGAACTTGTAGAAAGAGAAGAGGATGGAGTGTTTGAACTTGATGTTGATGCTGGTCTGTAACGCTGATAAGTCTATGAAACATCAAAATTAAAACCCATTTGAAATAGTACACACAGTGAAAAATAGAGAACACTTACATTTATTTCAAAGGAAAAGTATTTACTACTCTAATCATGCCTGGTAATTCAGATTTCCAGTTAAGATCCTTTCAAGTATTTTGCAGATGGTATGTTGATATACTATTACCTCATCATATGTTCTGGAGTATTTTTGTTTATATTCATCTTCTCTAGATGTTTCTGATTCCTTCTTTTCTTCTTGCTTCTCTTTATCCTGTTTTTCTTTTTCCTCTTTTTCTTTTTCTTCATTTTCTTGTTCTCTAGTTCGGGTAGACCGACTTCTTCCTATTGTTTTCTCAGCTTCCTGAAGATCGGTCAATGTCACTCCCTGTACTCAAAAACCATACATTCAATTATGAGATGCATTAAGCTCATTCCAAAGGAATATTTTAGAAGTAGATGTATTAAGTATAAATGTATTAAAAGTCAAATAGCATGATGTTTGGAACTCTTTTGCAAACTGACAAACAGCTTTTCTACCCAGCAAGTCATTTATTTGATGAAAAATCACAATAACCAAACACAATGATAGGTCATGGGAAAGATAAATATGTGTAAGAAATTGTCTCTGCATTAAAAAAATTAACAATATAGCAAAACGACAGAATGAAAAACCATATGAATATAGTGTTCTCGAGGTTCAGAGATAGGAAGAGCTAATATACTGATACTATTATATATTACATTATATGTATTTATGTTTTTATATGTATATATGTACACACACATAATAATTGTTAAGGTTTAACAGAGAAAATTTCAATAAAGAAATAATATTTGAAGGTTAGGCCTTGAAGATTTCAAGAAGTGAAAGGTACAAAGAAGAATTATGTTAGCAAATACTTCAGCCTGAAAGCTAAATAATGGTTAAGGAACGAAAAGGTAAGGCTAGACTGTGGAAAGTTTAACTGGAGAAGAGAAAGACACAAAGGGGTATATCAGAGACATAATTAGAATAGCAAGGAGGAGGTAAGGTGATAATAGCCTGCCTGACATTTTTCTCATACTTGTACGTTACTTGTTTTATATACCTAATAAGATGGGGTCTACTTCCCTTCCCCATCCCACCCCCACCTCCAAATATCCATAAAGATCTATAATAATAATTAAACATCTGTGATGGTTAATTTTATGTGCCAAGTTGGCTAGGCTATGGTGTCCAGTTGTTTGGTCAACACTATCTAGGTGTTGCTGTGAAGGTATTTTGTAGATGTAATTATTATCTACAGTCAGTTGACTTTATAAGATTACTCTCGATAACGTGTTGGGGGGGTGAAGGAGGGGTGGGTTGGGAATCATCTAATCAGTTGAAGGCCTTAAGTGTGAAAAACTGAGGTTTCTGGAAGAGAAATTCTGCCTCAAGACTACAACATCAATTCTTGTCTAAAGTTTCCAGCCTGCTGGCCTTTCCTATGGATTTTGGACTTGTCAGACCCCACAGTCACATAAGCTGATTCCTGAAACTAAATCTCTTAGTATTATGCATGCATAAGATATATATATTATATACAGATAGGCTATTGATTCTGTTTCTCTGGAGAACTCTGACTGATACAAACATCATATATGATTAATTCATTATACTTATCAAATACTCTGTGCCAAACACTATATTAAGAATAGGGGGGGATATGTTTGGTGTGGACTGTTTGTAAAAAAAATTAATTAAAATAAAAAGAATAGGGGACATCAATAAACTCAAAAAAAGACAAAGGCATATGGTTAATTAGATCAAATGTAACAGTGAAAATACAGCCAAAAGTTTGTATATACAAAAGGTTATGGGAGGATCATTAAAGCAATCTTCACCTTTTAAGATTTACTCACACTATATACTGACATCAATATTATCTCAGAAAAGTGAAAAAGAAAACAGTAGTTTACTTTGAAGCTTTATATATAATATAAATTAAATATACCTGTGTAGATCTTCTAGATTGTCTTGCTTGTCTAGATCTTGCTTTTCTTTGGGATTCAGACTCTTCATCCCTAACAGGAGTGAGGTATGATCTATAGTGATGAATAAAAATTATTAGTTAGAAAAACAATACCTGTGAATGTGCCTGAATGAAACGTACAAGTTTAGAATTTTTAATAGGTTTTAAGGAACCACCCTGAAATTCAACAATACCATCTGATAATTTCTTTTTATATTAGAACTCATCATATTAACATATCAGATTTTTCTAGTTCTTCCTAACATTTTTTTTTAAACCATGCAACTTAATTTTAAGAAGGTACACTTTTACAAAAATGGACTTAGATAACTGAGGGTTAAAAATGTTAGTACTATTAAAAGAGATAGAAGCATTTCATTTATCAGTCACAATTAGCCAGAGTGAAAATATATTTTTTGTTTTTTTTTAAACTGAGGAAGTGCCCCACCCCAAAAAATCCATTAAAAATGGATATCTAATCTTTGCTTTGAAGCAACTCATTCAATGCCATTTTTTAAGTAAGCAGAGTTAAAATTTACCTATTACACATATCCCTTTAATATGCCTATATTTATTTATTTTTTAAGGCTTACTGAAAAAGGGCTTTAAATTCCTCTCTACCTAACAGTATTTTCAAATATTTGAAGACAGGTATCAATTTCCTTTCTAAATCTTTTATTCTCTAAGATAAACAATCCTAGAGTCTTCAGTCATTTCTCAGTCCCTTTTTTGATTCCCTGCAACACCATCATTGATGATAGGTGAAGTTATCTAGTTCATCTCCAGAATTTACAATGATTAGGACTGAATGTAACACTCAGACTATAGGGTAATGAATGAGTAAGCAGTACCCTATACTCTTGTCATTGTGTTTTTAATGATGTTTTAGGCAGGCATCACTTTCCTTTATACTTTGAGTTCTCTAAAAATTAAAGTGATTTTATATATGGACAGCTTTTAAACCAGCACCTTACTTTTGAGTAATTTACTTTCTGATATAAAGAACAGGACTTGGCATTTATCTTTACTAAATTTCATTTTATAAATCTAAGCTTATGTTCCATCCTATCACAGGATGTGCACAATTTCAAAAAGCATGCAATCTATGCCAAGAGTTAAATAATTGCTAAAAGGGTTAAAGAGGCTAAGATAAGATAAAACAGAAATCCTGGACTTCTTCCAATAACCAATACTGCCTGGCAAATTCAGTCATTATCACTTGATCTAATTATATGGCCATCAAGCTCAGAACACTTAGAGAAATGGATTATCTGTTTTCTATGCTTAGAGTTTACTAAATTTATACTACCTGCCCCTCTCCCCAAACCACAAGCAATGGTCTAGTGAGTTTTTCTTTATTCATAAGCTACTTTTTTTTAAAAAAGGCTTGATATCTTTAATCTTCTCAATTTGTAAATCATTGTGCTCACCAGTCTCCCTGACACTATTTACATATTCATAACAAAATCTGAACTTATCCTGAATTTTATACCTAATTTTCTACTTTTTTGGTATGTGTCCTATTAAATTCTTGAAAACTCAGAGTACAGAATTCTGTTTAGAGAGCCCCTATTCCTTATAGGTACATAGGAACTCTTTATTTTTCCCCTTATACACTTCTGAATTTTTGGAAATGAGTCCCTCTAAAATTAGAATTCATGACTCATTATTGCTAGCATGGACCTCATTATATAATCACCTCTAAGTTGACCAGGTAATTTCCCACCCAAGATTCTAGTTGCATCAATTTTATCAGTTAACTCTCACCTGTTGGGCAAAATTAGTTTCAGAGGACTGGTTCTCCTTGTGGCTTCTACTACTATTAGAGACTACTAGCAAGGTAAGTTAAGAAATTCTCAAGAGGATGATTTTACCTAAGTGACACATCTAGTAAACTTGCAGAAAGATGAAAATGCTATCACTAAGATATTTTGACTTAAGTTGTTTTTAAGATCTGGTTTGAAAAAATATCACCTGTGTCTTCTAGCTGGTTGGGTAACTTATGGCATTATCTCATTATGATATAACTTTTTTTTTTCTTTTTATCTTCACATATTCTCTATTATATTTTCATCTGTTTCTAGAATATCCTGAAAGAGTATATTTTTTTGCTCTTATAGTAGCATTATATTTATCACATCAATAAGGTACACCCCTTCTATTGAAACATTTCATTGAAGAACTCTACCTTATCCAAGGTGTTGAAGGAAGACACCTGTTTATCTGTGTTTAACCTAGCACTCTGCAATTCATTTATAATTAGGGAATCCATTTTGTTTTTTTGGGGTAAACCTATTAAAATAATATGGAAAAACTCTCCATGGAACAACATCAATATGAAAAATTTGGTTCAGTGCCTATTTTTTTCTTCCATCCATTTAACTCTTCTTTGTACACCAACTGGCCCTATGCAATTTACTGCTTTTTGGTTTTCCATTAGATGAAGAGAAGAAAAAACTCAAGTAGCTGAAACCTAAATGCTAAATGTTATAGCTAATCTGGTTAAACAAAAAAATTTATGGGATCATAAAACAGATTGCTGTTGGTAGTGGGGGTGGGAAGATGGCGTCAGAATAGGTAGGCAGGGCTCAACTCTCTCACAAAAACAATGGAGGAAGGGCAAAAAGCTGTCTAACTGACCTGCTTTGGGGCTCTGCAGACCAGGAGAGCGTTGTGCACCCCTCAGGAGGATGAGGGACAGAAAGATGAAAAAGCTGGACAAAAACTGTGAGTTACTAACTCCCACAGCCAGGAAGGGCAACCAATCACCACACTCAAAGCAAATGGCCTGGATAAAACCCGTGGCTCACTGCAGCCAATTGAAAGGGAAACAGATGTCTTCCTCCCTGTGAAGAGGGAGGGCGTGGCGGGAGGCAGAGAGTGGTTTCTCTTCATTGAATTTGGCCAGCAAAGCCCACTTTGAATCTTGTCCAGACCAGAATCACGGGAAAGTGGAGGTTGAAAGAGTCATCTCTGGGGAAAGATTCGCCGATGAATGTCATCTGCTGGCTGGCTGGGAAAATGCAAGGGAAAACAACAACAACAACAACAACAACAACAAAAATACGCTTTTTGGTGTATCTTGTCCCAAACTCCTGCGAGCAGATCTGCACCCCATTAGTGAGTCCCTGGCTCTCTTTTGATAACTTAAGTTAGGCAATTATAAAACTTAGAATGAAGTGAACCAAAAATCAAAGAAGAACAGTAAAATAAAACCACTAGGCAAGAGAGAGACCATCAGAGTAAATTAACCAACATATTTAGATATCTAGGCATCAGCAAAAAATTACACGCCATGCTAAGAAACAGGAAGAGATGGCCCTGCCAAAGGACAAACTAAAAAATCCTGACGAAACACAGGATTTAAGACAACTAATCAATGATAATCATATAAATCCACTAAATCAATTCAAGAAGTTGAAAGAAAATATGACTAAAGAAATAAAGGATATTAAGAAGACAATGGGTGACCATAAAGAACAATTTGAAAGCCTAAAAGAAAAGAAACAGAGTATGGGAATGAATGACACAATGGATTAGATTTAAAATACATTAAAAGCATATAGCAGCAGATTTGAATTGATGGATGATGGGATTAGTGAAATCAAAGACAGAACATCTGAACATGAAAAGACAGAACAGAAGAGTAAAGAATGGAAAATGGAACAGGGTCTCAGGGAACTGAATAACAATGTGAAATGTAGAAACATACACATTATTGGAGTCCCAGAAGTGGAAAAGAAGGGAAAAGGGGTAGAAAGAATATTTAAGGAAACAATGACTGAAAACTTCTCAACCCTTATGAAAGACATAAATATCAATATCCAAGTTGACAACACACCCAAAACAGAATAAACCCAAAAAGACCTGCTCCAAAACACCTACTATTCAGAATGACAGATAATGGAGATAAAAAAGAAAATTCTAAAAGCAGCAAAAGAAAAGCAATGCATCACATACAAGGGAACCTCAATAAGATTAGGTGCTGATCTCTCATTAGAAAGCAGGGAGACAAGAAGAAAGTGGTATGACATATTTAAGGTACTGAAAGAGAAAAACTGCCAACCAAGAATTCTTTATCTGGCAAAACTGTCCTTCAAATATGAGGGTGAGTCTAAAGTCTTCACGGATAAAAACAGAGAGAGTATGTTAACAATAGACAGACCTACAAGAGATACTAAGCGGCCTCAAAGGAAAAAAAAAGGGTGAGAAACTTGGAGAACAGTATAGAAATGATTATTAGGAAGGGTAACTTAAAGGGTAAAAAGACAGACAATAGTAAGATATGACAACAGAAAGCCAAAGGTTAAAATGGACAAAGTAAGTAATGCCTTTACAGTAATAACACTGAATGTTAAAGGATTGAATTCTCCAATCAAAACATTAGACTGACAGAATGGATAAAAAAATATAAGCCATCTATATGATGTCTACAAGAGACTGATCTCAGACTTAAGGACACAATCAGGTTGAAAGTGGAAGGTTGGAAAAAGATATTTCACACAAATAAAAATCAAAAAAGATCTGGTGTAGCAATATTAATACCAGACAAAATTGATTTTAAATGCAAGCTGTTAGAAGAGATGAAGAAGGTCATTACACATTAATAAAAGAGGCAATTTATTAAGAAGAAATAACTATTCTAAATATTTAAACACCTAACTGGCAAAACCGAAGGGAGAAATAGATGTCTCTACAAAAATAGCTGATTATAACATACCACTCTCAGGAATGGAGAGAACATCCAGAAACAGGATAAATAAGGAAACAGCTTGAAAAATCAACTAGGTCTAACAGACATTTATAGAACATTATATCCCCAAACAGCAGGATACATTCTTTTAAAGTGATCACAGATCCTTCTCCATGATAGACCATATGTTGGGTCATAAGACATGTCTCAACAATTGTAAAAAGACTGAAATTATATAAAACATTTACTCTGATCATAAAGGAATGAAGCTGGAAATCAATAACAGACAGAAATAGGGAAAGTTCACAAATATATGGAGATTAAACAACATACTCATAAATAATCAGTGGGTCAAAGAAGAAATTGCAAGAGAAACCTGTAAATATCTGGAGACAAATGAAAATAAGTACATAACATATTAAAACCTATGGGACACAGCAAAGGCAGTGCTGAGAGGGAAATTTATAGCCCTCAATGCTTACATTAAAAAATAAGGAAGCGCTAAAATTGAAGAGCCAACTGCACACCTGGAGGAACTAAAAAAAGAACAGCAAACTAATTCCAAACCAAGCTGAAGGAAAGAAATAATAAAGATCAGAGGACAAAAAAAACAAACAAACAAACAAAAAAAAAAACACAATAGAAACAACAAAACCAAAAGCTGGCTCTCGAGAAGATCAACAAAATCTACAAACCCTTAGGTAGACTGACAAAGGAAAAAAGAGAGAAGATGCAAATAAATAAAATCAGAAATGAGAGTGGGGACATTATTACTGACCCTGAAGAAATAAGAGTGATCATAAAAAGAACACCATGAAAAACTGTACACCAAAAAACTAGACAATGTAGACAAAATGGACAAATTCCTAAAAACACATGAACAATCTCCACTGAACCTAGAAGAAATAGAAGACCTCAACAAACCAATCACAACTAAAGAGACTGAAGCAGTCATTAAAAACCTCCCAAAGAGGAAAAGCCCAGGACCAGATGGCTTCACAGGTGAATTCTACCAATCATTCTAAGATGATCTAATACCAATCTTGTTCAAGCTCTTCCAAACAAGTGAACAGGAAAGAACTCTACCAAATTCATTCTGATGAAGCTAACATCACCCTAATACCAAACAAAGATACTGTGCAAAAAGAAAATTACACACAGATTTCTCTAATGACCATAGATGCAAAAATCCTCAACAAAATACTTGCAAATTGGAGAGGAGATGTAGCTCAGTGGTTGAGAGACTGCTTTTCATGTATGAGGTCTTGGGTACAATCCCCAGTACCTCCTAAAAAACAAACACGACCAGAAAAAAACGAATACTTGCAAACCAAATCCTAAAGCACATTAAAGGAATTATACCACAATCAAGCTGGCTTTATCCCAGGTATGCAAAGGTGGTTCAAGAAAAGAAAATCAATTAGTGTAATAAACCACATTAATAAATTGAAGAAGAAAAATCACAAGATTATTTGATTGATGCAAAAAAGGCATCTGACCAAATACAACCTTTTCTTTATTTTTTTTAGGTATGTGCCAGGGATTGAACGAACCCAGGACCTCATATGTGGGAAGCCGGTGCTCAACCACTGAGCCACATCAGCTCCCCTGAGTTTGATTTTTTGTTTGCTTGTTTTTTCGTTTTTTTTAGATTTATTTTTATTTATTATATACCCCCCCCCTTCTGCTTGTTCTTGCTGTGTTCATTTTTTTTCTTTGCATTCCTCTGTGTCTGCTTGTCTCCCCCCGCTGGGGCGACCCGCCGAGTCAGCTCACTGGCGCTGCGGCCCACCTGTTCGTGGGGGCTCGCCCTTGCTCGCGGGGGCTTGCCATTTTCCCACGTTGGCTTGCCTTCTCGAGGCGGTCTGCCCGTTCGGTCTCCTGGGGCCTCCCTTGTGGTAAACTGGCACCCTGCCAACTGGGCTATAGCTGGCCCCTGTTTTTTCGTTTTTAAGGAGGCACCAGGACCTGAACCGAGGACCTCTCATGTGGGAAAAGCAGGTGGCTCAACTGCTTAAGCCACATCCACTCCCACATCCTTTCTTGATAAAACACTCCAAAGAGAGGACTAGAAGGACACTTTCTCAACATGGTAAAGTGCATATATGAAAAATCCACAGGTAAAATTATAGTCAATGGTGAAAGACTAAAAGCTTTCTTGCTGAGATTGGGAACAAGACAAGGATAAACACTGAAAGCACTGTTATTCAATATTGTGCTAGAAGTTCTAGCTATAGCAATTAAGCAAGATAAAGAAATAAAAGGCACCCAAATAGGAATGGAAGAAGTAAAACTGTAGCTATTAGCTGATGATATGGTCCTATATCTAGAAAATCCCCCTAAATTCACAACAAAGCTACTGGACGAGTTCAGCAAATTGGCAGGCTACAAGATTAATGCACAAAAACCCGAAGTGTTTCTATACACTACTGATGAACAATCTGTGGAGAAACAGGAACACTCCTTCACTGTTGGTGGCAGAGCCTCAAGAAGCTAAATATAGAACTTCCATATGATCCAGCAATCTCGTTACCAGGAATATATTCAGAAGAAATGAAAGAAGGATGCAAACTGACATTTGCAGACCAATGTTCTTAGAGGCATTATTCACAATTGCTAACATATGGAACCAGCCCAAGTGTCCATCAACTGTTGAATGGCTAAACAAAATGTGTTATGTACATACAATGGAATACTATTCAGCTCTAAGAGGAAATGAAATAGGGATGCATATGACAACATGGATGAACCTGGAGGACATTATGTTGAGTGAAGCAAACCAGACACAAAAGGACAAATATGGTATGATTATGCTACTATAAACTAAATATATTGTGTAGTCTCATGGAGTCAATAATTTGAATATGGGTCACCAGAAAATAGAATGAGGTTAGAGAATGGAAAGCTGAAGATTAATTTGTACAGAACTGGTAAAAAGGATGTGTGTTAATCTTTGGAAATGAATAGAAAAGGTCAAAGTACAACATTTGTGACTAGCAGTACTATTAAATAGACTTGACAGTGTTTGAAAGGAAAAGTCTAAGGTCATGTACATTACTAAAAGGAAAGTTAAATAATGCGACATGGGACTGTATAGCATAGTGAAACCTCATATGAAATATGAATATGGGCAATATTGCATATATGACTGTTTTTCCTTAAAACAAAATAAATATATGTTGGTATCAGACACACAGAGAAAAACATTATGCTAAGTGAAAGAAACTGGACACAAAGTACTACATATTGTATGATTCCATGAAATTAGATTAGTGGTTATGTAGGGCTGGGGAAGGATAGAGGGATTGAGAGGTGACTGCAAAGGGGTGTAGAGTTTTTCTTTGTGTAGTGATGAAATTGTTCTAAAATTTTTTGTGGTGATGAATGCAAAACATTGTGTTTATACTAAAAGCCATTGCTTATACACTTTGTATAGATTGTATGGTATGTGAATATATCTCAATAAAAGTGCTTAAAAAAATAAAAGACTTGAATAGACATTTTTCCAAATAGAAAATACAAATGACCAAAAAGCGCATGAAAAAATGTTCAACATCACTAACTACTAGGGAAACGAAGATCAAAACTACAATGAGGAGAGTGGATGTAGCTCAATTGGTTGAGCTCCTGCTTCCCATGTATGAGGTCCTGGGTTCAATCCCTGGTACCTCCTAAATACAAAAACAAAAGAACTAAAAACCAACTCCCATTGGGGAGTAGATGTAGCTCAATGGTTCAGCACCTGCTTCCCATGTACAAGGTCCTGGGTTCAATCCCCAGTAGCTCCCCCAAAAATCTACAATGAGATATCATTTCCACCTTACAGAATGGCCATTATTGGAAAAACAAAAACTACAAGTGCTAGAAAGGATGTGGAGAAATAGGAACACTCCTTCACTGTTGGTAGCAATGTAGAATATTGCAGCTTCTGTGGAAGACAGTATGGCAGTACCTCAAGAAGCTGAATATAGAACTTCCATATAATCCAGCAATCCTGTTACTAGGAATATGTTCAGAAGAACTGAAAGCAAGGATGTAAACTGACATTTGCACACTGATGTTCTTGGTGGCACTATTCACAATTGCTAACATGGAACCAGCCCAAGTGTCTGTTAACTGATTAGTGGCTAAACAAAATGTGTTATATACATATAATGGAATACTATTCAGCTCTAAGAAGAAATGAAATTGGGATGCATATGACAACATGGATGAATCTTGAGGATATTATGTTGAGTGACATAAGCCAGACACAAAAGGACAAATATTGTATGGTCTCACTAATATGACCTAAATATAATGAGTAAATGCATGGAGGTAAACTCTAGAGTTTAGGTTACTAGGAAATAGAAGGTGGGTTGAGAAAAGGAGCTGATTCTCAATGTATGTAGAATTTTAATAAGGCTTATTGTAAAAGTGTGGAAATGAATAGAGTTGATGGCAACACATTACAGAGAGCATAACTGATACTACTGATTGATAAATGAGATTGTCGCTGAAAGGAGTAGTCTGTGGACCTAAATGTCAATTGAAAGGAAGTTAGAGAACAATCTAGGTTATAAATAATACAGCAATTGCAGTGGTGGATGAAGATTGTGGTTAATGGTATAAATTTAAGGATATTCTTTCACAAAGTGTTAAAAATATGGTGATACATGAGAAAATTACAAATAATGTAACTTATAGATGACAAGTAACAGTAATATTGTAATATTTTTGCAGCAATGGTAAAGAAGATATTATATCAATTCTAAGAGACAACTACAAGGGGTATAAGAGGGTGTGGGATTGTTCCGTTTGGAGTGATGAAAATGTTCTAAAATTGACTGAGGTGATGATAGCTGAACTCTGTGATGAAAATGAGACCACCACATATACACTTTGAATGGACTGTATCAAACATGGGGCTGTATAACAGAGGGAATCCAGTGGTGAAAGATGAACTGGGGTTTACAGACAAATACAAGAATGTTCTTTCATGAACTATAACAAGTGTATAATAATACTAATACAGAGTGGTAATGACCAGGTTGGTTGGGGAAAAATATCAAATGTAAGATATGGGATATAGATAGCAGTAATTTTTTGATGATGCCATTCCATAGTTTGTAACAAATATTTCACAACAATGCAAGATGTTGATGGTGGTATGATGTACGGGAGCTCCGTATGATGATATGCATGTTCGTTTTGTAAGCTCACAACTGTATACTTATTGTTTATGTATGTTCATATATGAAGGATATACTTCAATGAAATTCTATTAAAAAAAAGTTTATGGAAGGCCAGATGGCTGCATGAATCATTTCAGGATTTCATAAGCTACTCTGAAAGCAAGTATAATCACCTACTATTGAATTCTGACTCTAACTCTACATAGTCAAAGTTTTCACATTTAGTTAAGAACAAGGAGAACCATGCAAAACTTGTATTGCCATTTCTCTTCTCTCCCATGGCAGATAGCACTAATCAACCATCACACTCTCTTAATGAGCTTGGATTCCTTTTCAACACAGTTTCAAATTGTCATGAAAGTTAATAAACCTATTTATAGTACCTGATTTAACATATGCAGATTAGGGAGATAAAAATTACTAGTTGAAAGACTTGTAAAATCTGTTCATTTTAATTTTCCATACGACATTTGCCCCAGATTAATGTTAAAACTCTAATTTATCACTTTGTAATATATTTCCTATATTTGATTGTCTTTGTCTGATATTCGGTTCCTTTCTCCTCTCCATTGGTACCTATCTATAGAAGATGTCTAAGAATAGGATATAGAGAAGTAATTTATATATTTTAGGTTTTTAACTCCAAAGAAGTGCATGGAAGTAAAATATATACAGCAAATCCTCATTGCTGCCTTAATTGTTACTATATCATTTTGTCATACTGGATCACTTTCTTATAACTATACAGAGTATATAATTTAATTTATTACTAGTCTTTAACGATTTACAATTTTCTAAGCAATGCAAAGTAACTTTTAATTAAGGATTTTTTCAATAATGCAATTATTCTATAATTTCTAATTTTACTAACATTTATTGATTGAATTATTGATATATATTCATTTATAAAATTTATATTTTGGTTATTCAGGTAAATTACATCTTTAGGAAACTGAATACCAACACTTGTTTCTCACTCAGCTTTTTTCCTTCCAGGGGAAGATTAAGGGGTAAATGGAAGCTGGCTGAGCCAAGTGAAAATGGTAAGAGTGTGGTAACTAAAGCAACAGTTCCATGGGAATTCACTCTAAAAATATGAAATTATTAGTTAAGTATTGTTTTGCTGTATGAAAAGAGTATGAATAATTAGGACTACTTAAACAGTGAAAGAATTTGCTATCATGCTCTACCTATTTAAAGCCAGCTTCTCCTCCCTACTACCAACCAAAAATCAATTCCCTGGAAATCTTAACCAATAAAAACAGGACATCCTGATCCAACCCTGCTCAATAAATGCAAAAAAATTCAAGAACATTCTGGGATTTAATAGTGTACATGGTAACTTTCCATAATGCCCAAATGCACATATGCGAGGGTATATAACGGTATAAATACACTGACTTTCTTTTTTCAGTCAAAATATATTCTTAAATCTTCATATATACATTTTTTTGGCAAATTTGCAACCATACATTATGAAACCACTAATGAAATTTAATTAAATTAATGAACAGAAGAGGAAAACAATGCATTCAAAATAGCAATTATTTTACGTAGAACAAAATACAAACATTAATATTATTGCATACATTGTTGAAACAAAGTAAGACAAACAAAATCTCTGTAACATAGACCGAACAAAATGTCAACAGACACATTTTGTTTTTTGTGTTATTGGAACTTGCTCTGTACTAGCAGTATCTCCAAACGCTTAATTCTCAATCTTTAATGTCTTCCCTGATCAATTCAAAGAAATGGAAACTCAGCTCTCTCCAAAAGAATAGAAAAATAAAGAAAACCGAGGTTAAGAATCATGGTTTGTTCTGAAACAAACTGACGATTCTGGGGAGAAATGCAATAGGGGCTTTAATTGTCACTGGAAATTTTTTTAAAAAGCAGGGAATGATTGACATAGAAAGGATTCTAGAAATTAAAAGGTATGTAACTCAAACACCTTAATTTACAGAAGAGGTAATTGTGACCCAGAGAGAACTCTGACCTTAAGATTAAGGACAGGCAAGAAGTAAATAACCATGAACTCCTAACCTTCCCTCCCTTCATCCCTTCCACCCCGCAACAAAAACAAAGCCCTCAAACTTATTTTCATTAGAAGAGAACGACAAATGTTTTAAAATACTCGGATTTCTGTAGACTATGGTCTTACTGAAAGCACCACAAAACCTATAAACTTTATAGAAAAATAAAGGAAGAATAATTAAAATATATGACACTTGTATTCCAATCACAAAGTGCTTACCACTTGCAGTGGTATTATAGATGCATCAATGAATTTGACCATAAAAATAGAAATGAAACGTAAATATTTTGACAGAAACTAAAGATTCAGTAATAGGAAAGAAAATATTTAAATTGTACTTTTGTAAGTCTCAACAAAATCAACATAAAAGATTTAGCCTTTATAATAGTAACTTGTTACTTTTCATACATTCACAAGCTGCTCCAACTATAGGCAAAGCACTTTACTAGACTAAATAGACTGTCTATAATGAAAAATATGTGCCAGATATAAAACAAAATTAATCTGAGTGGTAAATATTTCAGTAAGTAAAATATCAGTTATGTAGCTAAATTAATTTTGCAAGAATAAAACAGAAAAAGTTTACATTTAGTTTAATAAGATTTTCTTCATTTTCAGATGGAAAAAACAAAGCTAAGGACTATGTGTGATACAGCAGAAAGAACACTAGAGTGATTCCCCTCCAATCCTGAGTCTAGCTTCAGCTCTCACCCTAATTACACAAAAGTGGAGAAGTTACTTAACATCTCTGGGTTTCAGTTTCCTTATCTGTTAAAGCAAATATACCACAAAAGAGATTTGGGTAAGTTTCTTTCCATATCTAAGATACCATATCATAGGCAGCAGCAGGAAAAAAGTGAGGAATGCTCTTTAATGCATTTCAGTACACAAAAGAAATCCATAGACTTAAAATTCAATTAATGAACTACGTACCAAACCTAAAACTAAATGAATGTATTCAGCATACTTAAAATTGGCTTACACAGTTGTGGAAGAATAGAGGGATTGAGAGGTGACTGCTAAGGGGTGTGGAGTTTTTTTTTTTGGAGTAGTGAAATTGTTCTAAAATTTTTTTGTGGTGATGAATTCACAACACTGTGATTATACTAAAAGCCATTAACTGTACACTGTGAATAGACAGTCTGGTATATGAATATACCTCAATAAAACTGCTTTAAAAAAACTGGCTTACACGTATGCACAGAAACCTTTCCTCATGAAGATAATTTTAAAATGAAATTCTCCAAAACAACAATGAAAAGTTTGACATCCATCAATTTTCTTAATAATGTGTGTGTGGGGGTGGGAAAAATGAGAAGAATGATAAACTGGTCTTTGATACTTTATATCTAGTTTTCAGTGGGTGTATTTGTTTGTGGTTAGGTCTTTATTGCAAAAAAATTTCTGAATTAAAACTATCACCAAAAATCCTAAAATGGCAGAGTAAAAAGTCAACTTCTTGGTTCAAATGCCTATAAACACATCAATTCTGTCAGAGGTGGGCTACTAAGCTTAAATGCTAATTTAATTGCTAGTACAAGCTGACATTATTTCATTTATTAGTCTAACTGGGAAACGGTCAACTTCAGAAGATTTAAAAAAATACAACACCAAAAATAGCAACTTTCATCACTGGACAAGATGTATCAGCAGAACCATTATTAGGACCTTTACACACCTGCGTCTCTCCCTGACCTCTGATGTGGAGGAAACAGTGCCAGCAGTAGTTGTAGTCAAGGTTGTGGTAGAAGCTGCAGCATTTACAACAGTTGGAGCCACAGGAATGGTCACTGCCGTAGGTACACTGTCCTTTTCTTTTTCAGTACTATCCTCAGCCCACAAACGATTTGAGGTACTATAGCATCACAAGCAGCAACACAAAAAGAGAAAAGGAAAACAGCTAAACAATGAAAGCACTTTCTAGCAGCTGAAAACGTGACTCCAGGGATGGATTTTTTTAAAAAACAAGGTGAGACATCTTTCAGCTTTGAACCGAAAAGCTCAAAAGAGCTGTTAAAGAGATAAATTTATATTTGAAGCAGACTAATTCAAGGAAAGCGCATAATCCAGGAACTTATTTTTTCTCCAGACATGCATAAATGTCTCTTTTGGTACCAATTTTCGTTCATAAATTTTTAACAAGGTAAATGAAAAAATCCAGAGCCCCACAATCTTCTAAACAAAAATGCATGCACATACATAAGCACACAGTAGACCTGAACACAAAATGTATCTGTGACTTACCTGCTTTGTGTGCCTGCTGAGGAAGAACCCGTTGTAATCTTTGTAGTAGTGCTTGTGCTGGAAAGCAGGCTTTTCTGAAGCCCGGCTGCAGAGGTAACTGTTGGTGTTGATGTGGTGCTTGGAACACTAGAACTAATCAAATCATCTTGTCTTCTACCAAAGGAGCAACTAAAGGAAAGAGTCATATCTATATAGGATGTGTATGCAGTGTATTCTATAGTTTATGTCTACACATTTTACAGTTTCACAAGGCTAGGAAAAATCTTAAGAACTGTGTTCCTAAATATGCCACCGGCTCCAGCACCAAGAGTTGCATCTACAACTTGCTAGAGTCTAAACATTTCAATAATTTGGTAGTGTTTCATTTTACCCACTCCTGCCGCCCTCCGAGACTCAAAGATGATCTAATCTGAAAGGTTACATTATTGGAACTGTTCCAGACCATATGGCCATGCCAACCTGGACCTGAGAAAAATATTTTGGTTTCCTCCAGGGAGAGTAAGACTGATATTTTTGAAGAAAACTGTTTCAGCATTGGGTCAGATCCCTAGGAGTGGCCCATGCCTATATTATACTTGTTCATATTTTACTCTTCCTTTTGGTTGCTTTCAGTAGAGAATTTGTAGTTTTTTTTTCTCCTCTCTTCAATATATTACCAACATTCCCATTCAGGGCATTTCCAGAGCTCTAAGTTTTAAGGGGAGTAGAAACTTTCCAGGTCACCAAATGATGACTAGATCAATTAAGACATCAACTTATTTCAGTTGCGCTAGTCAATTACATAAGCAGTTCCTTTTTAATATGCTACAATTTAAAATATACTTCATGATATAGACAAGTTTAATGAAACATAATAGAAGTGGGAGCAAATTTTCACCCATCTTTAAACATATTTTGTGACTTTAAATTAACTTTTATTTAAAGATAAAAGCATTAATACAAGCACATATTTGCTTACATGTTATTAAATTGAGGGGCTCCATCCCCCCCAAAAACTGCCTCATAATTTTATAAAAAAATTTACAAAAGCTACTTAAGAATTATAATATTACCTTTTATAATAAGTTGGCCCTTCATTAATTGAGCTATTCTTTTTGAGATCATCATCCCATTTTCTTCTTGTATAAGAACTACTTGTCCGCAAACTTGAAGAGTCTCTGTGAAAAAGAACAACCTTCAGATTCTAGTAGATACTTTTAAAATAGAGGTTAGAAATCTGTATATTAATAAACATTAGGAAGTAGAAACTAGCAAAATCTTCTAGGAAAGCACTTCTGAATACTTATTAAGAAGTGAAAGTAATTCCAATTCTAAGATTCTATCCCTAAGGTATAATTCTAAATACTGGGAGAAAATTAAGATGGTTACTGAAGTGTTATTTATGATCAGAAAATATTATACAATTTAAATGTTCACAGCATGGGGGAAGGGAGATTGTTACTTTAACCTCAGCAGATCTACTCTATGAATATTATGTATTGATAAAAACTATACTTGCTTGCTCCTTCTCAGGACCATGTACTTGGTGTTGTCTCTATCAGGAATAACATTCCCCTAACTCTTCCCTGATCCATATCCCCATTAATTAATGGAAACAAATTAAAGATGAAGCTACACATGATGATGACATTAAGATACACAATTATTCATTACAATAACATTAATTCTTAAGTGTTATCCTGACAATAACATGTTGAAGAAATTTCCCATCAGTTTCTACAACAATTAAAGGCACCAGTAAAGTAAATCCTACTTGAGTACTTGTCACATTGCTAATAATTTTCCCGTGTATCTCTACCATTAGACAGTGAACAGTATGAGAAGGTTGTGTATATTACTTATCTTAAATTATTTCTTCAAGGTCTAGCAGGTACCTGGCACATAATACATGTGCAGTAAGTGTTTACTAAATACCTTTCTTGATACAGAACAAAACTAGATAGAAATCTCTGCTGATCCTGTGATCCACTGTAGGATCACTTCTAAACATTTTGAAATCCAGTAGCATTAGGGAAATTCCATTAGAAAGTTATCACAAATACCAATGATATGGAAAACATTTAGGGCATTTATTTACAAGGTCTCCAAATCATTATTGGAATGTAAATCTACTGAAGTAACAGATAAAAGAAATCTCTAGTTGGCTGAACATTAGATAAGCCAGCTTTAATCATTTATTATGGATACAGGAAAAAAAAATACAACTTTCTGCTAAAATACAAAGCTCCTATATCACTTTTTTCACATATCTAAGATAATATGTAGTACCTGTGATTCAATTCTTTACAAGTAGACCATTTGAAGTACATGAGAAACTGGATATCTTGAAGAAATGAGCAGACAAGCATAAAATAAATTTCCCTTTATCTCTATCAAGTGGCAGCTTTTAATTTTCAAAGGATTAAAAAACTCAAGAGTACTTTTCTCATCTATTCAAAAGTAAGCAACAAATTATTCATAAGTTTATTAAATGAATGCTTAAATAGTACAATCTCTGGGGGTATTTACTTACAACCTGCTTTATTTTTATAAAATTGAACTGAAATTTAGAAGGAGATTGGACCCAACTGGCACTTTTGTGATCATTTTCAGCATGGCTTGCTAAAAGACTAAGTGATATATATGTATAATACATTAAAGTTAGTTATTGTGACAAGGTAAGCACTATTCATGCCAGCAAATTCAGTCATTTGCAAAGAATAATCAACAGTAAGATAACCAATTAAAATACTAACAGTTTTCAAAGATCAACTACTCCACCCGACCCCCACCCCCAGCCCATGGCTCCTTCATCTGTTTGCTCATTGTTTTTTGCCCGTTGTCTATTTTTTTTCCTTTAGGAGGCACCAGGAACTGAACCCAGGACCTCACATGTGGGAGGCAGGCATTCAACTGCTTGAACCACATCTGCTCCCCAAAGATCAACTACTTTTAAGCTGGAAAGGACCTTACAGAAGTCCACTTAGCCATGTTTCCTCCTTATCTCTCAGTTTCATCTAAAATATACTTTCACATGGTTCTTGTGAACCACAATAAGATAATAGGGGACATAAAAGCCTATAAAATTGTATATGAGAATCAATGAAACTCCATACATACAGTTAACATAAATTAAGCCATGCATATCAAGTATATCCCAATAGCTTTGCCATAACTGATTAAATAGGTACCTAAGGCCAAGGCAATCATGTATAAACTCAACACAAGGGAGGTCAATTGCTTGTAAGATGGCTTAACACATCATACTGGCATTCCATATTGGATGATGATAAACCAACCCATCCAGGCTCTCTTTTGGAGATATGGATATGAAATGTACATGGAGAGAGTGTGTCACTCCAGTCCATGAGGAACAATGCCAAGCTATTATTTTGGTTCACAGTTCTGTACGTGCCAAAACCTCTGTACGCTGAATGGTACAATAGATGCCCAACAAATATTTGCGGAGTAAATCAATGACGTAGCAGTCTTAGTGTCCTAGACAGGCTAAGTTTTGTGCCACAAATAAACCCTCCTCCTCCACCTGTACTTCAAAAGTGAGCTGAAATTTCAATGCCACCACAAAGCTTTCTCTGACTGCTCTAGGATGATTCTTCTGAGTTCTCATTTGTTGAATGCATACCATGATCCAAGCACTATACTATCTTTTTACATAGTATTCTTAAAAACTAACATCTATCAGAAGCATATAAAATAAAACATGTAATCGAAAAGGACTTATATATGTTATAAATATGGATAATTGTGACATCAGAATGTGGGCACGTAGAGAATATCAGAAATGCCTGTGCTTGAATCCTGGCTCTGCTACTTCTCAGCTGTATGACATTAGGCAAGTTACTTATCTGTCTGTTTCCTAATCTGTAAAATGAGAGTATTAACAGTGCACCTTACAGGACCACTGTGAAGATTAAATGTGTTAATGTAAAAGAACTTATAAAATGCTTAGCACGTAGTAAGTGCTATACCAGTGTTTGCTATATCATTATTATACTTTACATAATAACTACTTTACATAGTTCTACCAAGTGGCACTTCTGATATCCTGTATTCAAGTCTTCGAACAAATACAATAGACTCATGATCTTAATTAGAAAACTTTACAAAATCTACTTTCCCTATTTATATTTTCTAAAAGCCAATCTCTACCTCAAGTTTAGATAATGCAAATGCAACTTACAGATGTTAAGTCACTGTCTTTCTCATTTACTGAATAAGCAAAGGGGGAGACCACTTGGAATACCAATACCACCACTAGCATCATAGGAGATACTTGAAAGTATAAAGTACTTTAGAATTGCTAAAGCACTTTCAAAGACACTATCATTTAGCCCTGTGAGGTAAGCCAAGCAGAAGATAATAAGCCCATCTTAAAGATGGAAAAGTTAAACTCAGAAATTAAAGATGACCTATCCATGGTCACATAATTACAACGGTGCCCATACATTAACTCTGATGCTAAATAATAAAGATTTTACAGTTAAAACAAAAAAAAAAGCAAGTTATAATGAATTCACCTGTTTTCTTTCTCTTCAATGTCAGATGTACTGGCTAGTCGTCTTGGTATTGTAGGTGCAACATACGCAAGCCTAGTTCCTTTACTATCCTTCTCCTGTATAACAGGAAAAATAAATAAGTAAAAGTAAATCTGGGTAATAATGACAGACTCTGTCAGAAAGATTAAGAAGAGGTTATTCAATAATGTACAATTATACAGGCCATCACAGTTTCCTTTATAGCATTTTCGTAGTTTCTAGCTACACTCTAAAACTGATGTTCATCAATAAATAGCTGGATCCTACAAACACTCAAATGCAGCATGTTGCAACTCATTTCCTTTTCTTTCTTCTTTACACCAGAATTAGAGAACACATTAAATATAACAAAGGAAGGAAAAATTCCTCCTCATTTTAATAACTTTCTGTAAAATTTCTATAGCATATTGTTGAAAGTAATGTATTGTGCATAAGTGAAAATATCCCTATTTCTTTCAGAAGACCCAATCATTTATGTTATACAAGCTATTCACAACCTTAACATTTTATGCTTTAAAAATACATTAAAATATTCAAAACAAAAGTTATTTCAATTATATTTATCCAAATCTGGTTGGCAGAGCTGTGATAATGGCATTCTGATATATTCCTAGTATACTGGCAGAAAGTACTGGAAAACAATTGGGCAATAGGTTTATAAAAAATAAAAAATTAATAAATTTATTTGATGAGAAATCCATTTCTGAATTTCTGATACAAGGAAACACTCTTAAATATCAAGGAAGAAAATTACATGGAAAAAATTGTTCAAGCACTGAAATGCAATAGAAAATAAATAATTCATATATAAAGTAGTGTTGAATGAATGATGGTACATCCTATTAGATGTAATACTAATGCTCTCAAAATGTACTTAGTAAAACTACTCATTAGGACAAAGTTGCTTTTATTGTGTTGGATGAAAAAAACAGGTAAAAGAAATTGCAAATAACTTGAAAACACAGATATCTATGAGTATATTCACACTGAAAACTTAAAGAACTATAATAAACAAAATAAGATGTTCCTTAATATACTATTATAAATTCTCAAATAAGATCAAGGATTTCTAATGATTATAGTCCCATAATTTATGTTTTGGACAAATAGTTCTTCCTAGTACTTATAATTCTGAACAGGTACATGTTTAAGGTAGGTCTATTTATACTGTGATATAATTCATTAAGTCAGGTAAATTAAGTTGTTACCTAGATCTAATGACACCCAGTAGATTATCTAACCGATTTGAGGTTCCTGGAAAACAAATTATTAGAATTTTTATGGAAACTTGATTATGAAATAGGTTACCTTTTCTTTATTATCTAAAGAGGAGGAAAGCCGAGGGCTTGAAGCTGAACGCATGACACCTGCAGTGTCTTTTTCTTTCTGAGCCTCTTTAGATGCTGTGATTTCTGCAAGGGCACCATAGCTGCCAGTTTTTCTAAGCCCTAACCTCCAAGATGCAGGAGACTCATCTTTTCTCTCTTCTTCTCTGGGAGAAATTTTTGCAGCTGAGGTTGGAAACTGTTTTTGTTTTATTTTTTAAGGAAAAGAAAAAAAAAGATTTATCAAGACTGATCAGTGCTTAAATTGGAAAATGACAAGTTTACAGATAATATGCCTAAAATTACAGTTAATAGTTTGAGGAGAAAAAACTTTTGCTAATCGGTTAATGTCTTAGTAAAACTGTAAAGATTTAAAAAACTGAAAGAAAAAAAAAGAATGGACTAACATTTTAGAAGTTAGAACTAAGAAAACACATGCCACTCTTTATATCACACAGAAAAATTATGATGCAAATATTTAGAAAGCAGAAACGAGCACACCATAAGGACTTAAAACCATGCATCTTTGGAACCAATATTTATTATTAAACTTGTTATGTTGTAACCTAATATAAATCCTTGCACATAAAAATGCCTCACCATGGATTTTTCACCCTTATTGGGCACAAGTACAATGCCAGTTTTGCGCAAGCCCTGCCTCCATGATGCAGGATCTACTGATTCCACCACAGGCATGATAGGAGCAATGAAATCATACTAAAGCCAATTAAAATGAGACAGGTAAAGAGACAAAGATGGAAAGCGTGGAAACAGAAAAGGGAAGTTAAGAAAAAAACCACCATTTTTTTCTTTTTAGAAAGAATTTTATAATTAAAGTCCAATAATCGGATATTGATCCAATCTTTAAAAGTCACCAGGTACAAGTTCAAGTTTTAACATGAGATAATCTGAAAGAACTAATAAACTTCTAAAGCACGGCACATTGAGCTTGTGAGTGAACAAAAACTACACGTTTTGTTTTTATCCTTTTCTATACTCTGGTTAAAAAAACTTAAATCCAACATAATTAACAAAAAAGTAATAACATATTTTTAAATTATGATACTTATTTTAATAATACTTTAATATCATAGTCTTAAGTTTCCTGTTTGATTTTCCCCTTCAAATATAAGTTTAACATGCCAACTAAAAGCTATTTTTATGTACAAATATTTATTCCATAAGCTCTCCAACAGCTCTAAAAATGCAACATCTTTAACTAGTTCACTTCATCAAATTCATTTCCAGAGTTTAAATATTCAACCACAGTTAAATATGGGTGAAAATATTGAGTACTTGCCACAAGTATTGGGTATTAATAAATTGAAAAACCCATTCTTTCGTATTATTGCTGGTGTTTGCTATAATTAGCAGGCTAAGAGAGCTTATTCAAAGCACCGATGACACTGGAGGACAACTTCATAGGCAAAATTGTTGAATCTCTGACACTTGAAGTAATTAATCCCTTTCAAGAGGGTCTAAGACAGACACATCATATACAACATTCCTCAGTTTCCAAACTGTGCAATGAAGTGCTCCAGGATACCACAGCGAAATTACGGGAGCACAATGGGATATTTTAAAGTTTTGAAAGCGGCAAAGTGATACCTGTTGTACACTGCGCAAACTGCTGTTATTAACTTATTTGCACCTAACTACCTAACAAAGCTGTTAGGTATTTCTTTTGGCTAAGTGGCATTATAAAAATTACTGAGACACTAAAGACACAAAGGACACCAGGGACTCAGAAATTTTGGGAACCTATGCATTATGATAGGTACTAAGGTTACTGGTTATTAATTTCTGAAATTAACTTATAGTGAACTACAGTTACAGTAAATAGTCACAGTAAACTAGAACAGGGGTCTCACACTTTTTTGTGAAGGTTTTGAAGACTATAGAGTCTCTGCTGCAACTACAAACCTATGCTACCACAGCTCCAAAGTAGTCAGAGGTAAATCATAAATCAATGTCTGTGTTCCAATAAAACTTTATGGGCATTTGTTGCACTGTATTGATTGATACACTTCCATTCTCGCTAACATGATTTGGATCTAAGTTCTGGCTTATGTATTTAAAAGCCCCTTTGCAATTTTACTTGGTGTATAAATGAACCCTTTGGAAATACTCAACTATACCTTCTGCCTAAAACTCTCCTCTTGATTCTTATAACAGGATACTATCTTGATGTTCCCACACTTCTGACCAGCCTTTTTGTTGGCTTTTAATTTTTTTTTTAGCAACTTTCCTTGTCTGGTCCTGCAACATAATTGCATCAAGGGTCTGTTCTCAGATCTCCCATCTTCTCTTTTCACTTTTTTCTCTTGGGATTGGGAGTAGGGTCTTCTCTAGTCCCTTTGGCTAAATATTTATTCCATTCAGCTCTTTTGCAAATTTGTTATTCTCCAATTCAGTCAGACTGCTAACTTCTCAGTCCTGAATTTCTATTTATCTGCAAAATGCACTATCTCGAATTACACTTGGGACCTGAAACTCAACACGACTAAAATCAAACATCTGCATTTCCAAACTATCTCTTCCTCAGTTCCCTTTATCTGTTAAATGCACCAATGATCTCTCCAATCTCCTATATTTGAAACTTCACAGCCTTGTTTGATTTCTTCTCTGCCATCTTCCTACATCTGTAAATTAGGGTGCCAAGGCTCTAAGTCTCTTTCTCTCCTTTATAAGACCACTGCCACTCCCCTAGTTTATATTCTCATCATCTTCCTCTGGGCAATTTCAATGACTTTCTAATGAACATTCTCCTAATCAGGCTCTCACCTTCAAAAGCACCTATACACGGCTGTCAGAATAATATTCTATAAAGAATAATTCTCTCATGGTCTTGTTCAAACATCTTCCAGGATTCTGTACTATCAAATTATAAAGGTGTATACCTTGAAATGAAGACATTCCACAATTTGGCTCCATTTTTTCCTGTTTTGTTTTGTATCTACATACCCTGTATTTTAAATAAAAGTAGATAAAAATTTTTTTCCTGCAAAATACTCCATATTATCCCACTTTGCTACCATTGTTTCTCTTCTCTCCCTTTCAACAAACTATACAATCCCTCCTTCTCTCTCCCAGTTGAAATACTACCTACTCATTCTTTAAGGTCCATCTCAAATTTTCCAACCCCATTACTCAAATCAATAATGATTTATTCTACTTGTAAACCACCATGCTGCATTTATAAACTTTTATTGGTATACATCATATACCTGCCATAGCATAAAGTAGTTTTGTAGCAAATTATTATGGTTATTAAATTGGATTCAATCAATCAGAGCACTTAATTCCAAGAAAATTCTAAATGAATTCTTAGCACCCAAAAAAGAAAATACAGTTATCACTTTATTAGAATGTATATCTACACAGCAGAGTAGGTAATCTTTTTTAAGACAGCCCAACAATACTTATTATGACTACAGTTATATAAATTTAATGTTAGAATTTAAAAGCATAAAATCAAACTGAGGGTTGTATGGATAACATCTTTACAAATCACAGGGTCTGATCTCATTGCTACAGAAATAGTTTAATTTTAGCTCGAAGTCATTTAAAGGGACTACAACTATATTAATCTTTCTCTGTACTTAACCTGAGTTATATAAACAATATATAAATAGTTGAGGAAACTAAAGATGTGAAGAAAAGTTTGTCTAAATATTAGATGCAAAGTAGTAATGGGAACCTAGAACTAGACAAAACTTAATGTGAAATCCTGAAAAATGCATTTAAAATTTAACATTTGGTTTAAGGAAATGTGTTAGGTTTCTAAAGTTACAAGTAAAATCCTGAAATAAAGTTAAAAAAAAAACAACAACACCAGAACATTAAATTGCTAAATTAAATTTTAAGTGAAGGAGTATCAATATCACTGAGCAGGGAAGCAGGTATGGCTCAAGCAACTGAGCTCCCGCCTACCACATGGGAAGTCCTGGGTTTGGTTCCCAGTGCCTCCTAACGAAGATGAGCAAGACAGTGAACTGACATGTGGGCTGGCGCCGGGAGCTGAGGCAACAAGATGATGCAACAAGAAACACAAGGAGGAAAACATAATAGGAGATACAAAAAAAGCAGGGAGTAGAGGTGGCTTAAGCAATTAGGTGCCTCGCTCCCACATGGGAGGTCCTGGGTTCGGTTCCCTGGGCCTCCTAAAAAAAAGATGAGCATACGACTAGGGGGTAGGGAGAAATAAATAAATTAAAATTTTAAAAATCTTAAAAAAAATTCACTGATCATAAAACAGGTTTTAAAAGCCATGTAAAACTGGAAAGAAGATGCCTCCACACATTAAAAATACTTTAAACTTTTAGTACACCATGACTTGATTGCTGTTTGTTTTTGGTAAAATTTGGCCACAACCCTTTAAGAACAAAGACTGAAGCAATATAATCTTCAAAATAAGTTATGATGCTTGAAATTGAAAATAAAATGTTAATTTCTGAATAGGCAAATTAAAGAAGTGACTGCCATTAGATCAATTAATTACAAAATCAAAAATAATTTTGAAGATGAATTTTTACAGCAATGTGGTTATTGCCCACTAAGTTAATTGGGTTACAAAGTACAAGGCTTTCAGATAGGGCAGTAGACATAAATCAAGAAGCAAATAGCCATAAATCTGAGGCTATGCTCAAGTAAAATTGACCACAAGATGTTTACTGTAATTATTTGATTAAAATAGGAAGGGATTATTTAGCTAAATACTCAAAAGATAGCCAGTTTTAAGCCCAGATATTCCTGGAGGATGGGACTTATAGGAATTTTGATAATCCTATAGTCCTAACAGAAAATAGATCAAAGGAGCTAAAGACACCAACACAAATTTAGAACTCAAGGAAGAAGTACATGGGGGGTTCTAAAATTAAATAAAACTTTGGTTAAAGAAGCTCATGGTGATACCTGATGTGGCATGATAATAGTCTTGAGGCTTCGGTAGATAGACGCTTTTGGAGAATTACATTTTAAAGTATATTTAATTATGATCATATGAGCATGGGCTCTAATTGAATTCAAGAAACCTCCAGTTCCTAGTATACTGACAGTTAAGAGAACTCATTCCTCTAATTTCCTTACACTTAAACTGTGTCTATTGAAACTCATACATCTTTACATCTTATGCTTTGGTAGAGGAAGATTTTTAAAACTAAGACTTTACATTATTGCTTTCTAGGGAAGAGTTCTGGAGGATGGATTTTTAAAAAATTCTCCAGCTTATGATTTTAAAAGGATTCACATTCTGACCACTTGGATAAAAGGCCAAATATTAGCAAGACTGAAAACATAATAGAAACACTGCGAGGATTTCCTCAAAACCATGCAAACCAAATGATATCAGACACACAACCAAATGGTATCAGGCAGAGACATGACAACTAAACACAATGTGCAATCTTTTTTTGTTGTTGTTGTTGTTACATATCCCCCCCTTTCTGTTTGTTCTTGCTGTGTTCATTTTTGCGTTCTTTTGTGTCTGCTTTGTCTCCCCCCGTTGCGGCAACGCACCGAGTCAGCTCACCGTGCAGGCGGCTTGCCCCGCTCACGGGCAGCTCTGCTCTGCTCGTGGGTGGCTCTGCTCTGTTCGTGGGCGACTTGCCCTGCCTGTGGTGGCTTTGCCCTGCCCGTGGCAGCTTTGCCTTGCCCGTGGTGGCTTTTTGCCCTGCCCACTCGGAGAGGCCCCCGGGAACCGAACCCGGGGCCTCCCATGTGGTGAACCGGCGCCCTATCCACCGGGCTACAGCCAGTCCCCTGTGCAATCTTTTTGACTGGACTCTTGATTCAAAGAAAATTAAAACCAAACAACTAGAAAAGACTTGACTAGGAGGACAATTGAGAAAATCTGAGTGCGGTCTGTATATTAGCTAACACAGATAACTGTATTGTACCAAAATTAAATATCCTAAGCATGACAATTTTATTATGGATTGAAGGACAATGCCTTTGTACTTAGGAGCTTTATGTTGAAATATTTAGAGGTAAAGTATCATTATGTCTGAGGTCAATTCTCAAATAGTTCAGAAAAAATTTTTTAAGTGTGTATGTGTACAGAGAGAGAGAAATGAGCATGTTCATTAAAGATAAGGAAGGGCTGGAGAGGAAAGGCCTTTGAAATGAAACCTGTAGAAAAACAAAACAAAACAAAACAAAACCAAAACAAAACAAAACACCCTCAGTCTTTAATTTGAGTTAAACAAAGGAAAGAAGTTTTGGCACAGCAGGGAAAAGGAAAGTCTTTAAGCACCAAAGAGACAAGAGAGACAAAGATTATAAAAGGGGAGAAGAGAAAGTGAAAATAACATTTTGGGAACACTTGCTCATTAGCTAGCCCCTCTCTCTCAATCGTTACAACATTAATTTTCTTCTGGATTTTTTTTTTCTCCCACAAATAAGGAAGGAAGATATTAAGACACTTGCTCAAGATTATAACAACTAGCAAGTAGTGGGGCTAAGAGCTGATCTTTGGTTTGTCTGACCTCAGAGGTCATGCTCTTACTGCCATACCATAGTTGCATACCTACATCTTTAAACTATGAGTCAGAAAATCTAGATTCTAGTTTTCTCATTGACTTGTGGTAGTAATATTTTTGTTTAACTTACCCAGTTACCCAACATGCTCCTCCACTTAACAGATACAGGATATAAAGTCTGAATATTTCAAAATAAAAATTCAACAGAAATAAAAACTGCCATAATCATCTGTTATATGTTTGTTAATTATCTAACATAATACTTCAAACTGCAAAAACTAACTGGGGGGAAAATGAATAAAACATGGTTCAGGGAAAATCTCAAATTAAAGACAGAAAAATATATTCTTAACCTTAAATATTTTGCAAAAATTTAGAACTGTTTTAATGGCTTAGTTTGAATAGAACTTGAACAGAATATGTGTATTTTTAGCAAACACTATTTTGGCTTACCTTTTTAATAGGTGATGTAGGTGTTGTCTGACCAGATGAAACAGTAGGTGTAGTAACAGCTACAGGAGTTGCTTGTGTGCTAGAAGTATTGGCATTAGTTACAGAAGTCATGGGTTTTGTCTTATCTATTAAAAAAAAAATTAAGAGTAAAGATTCTATGTGACTTCAGTTTCAATAACTGGGAAAATATCAATTTTGTTTAAAGTTGTGTTGGTTCAAAAAGTGTTTTTTTCTCACTATCTTTTAAGCATGTGATTTTTTTCAAGGAGTTTCCAGAAATGACAGTATGCCCACTTGAATAAATAATTATGTAACGTAAAGGACATATAGCAAAGCTTATGAGAATAAAAGGCACAAATACAATCTGCCTTCTATACTTTTAAAACCAAATAAAACTTGAAAAAAATTAAGATTTAAAATTTGAATGTATGACTACAATGTAAATTTTAAAAATTACAATAACTGCAATTTTCTGAAGAATAAAGAATTTATTATTGCTGATCAAAAACTGATAGCTTCTTTCTCTTATAGGAAATCTAGAAGTGCTTTTTGTCAATAAAAGGTTTATATTCTTGCCAGACAGTGTGTTTAAATGTCCCAAACGGCATTCCTTCTAACATCTATGAAAGCCTAAAGTTAACTAGGCATAATACCAGCTAAATCAGGTTAATATCTTTTTACAATAGATCAAGAGGATTTCAAAATAGTAATGAATGACTTGTAGAAATATTTTTGAAAATACTAGAAAACCAATCTGATGCTAGAAAAAATTCAAAGACTATGTGAACAGATAAATCAGATTGACGTGCTAATGCAAATGCATAATATGTTTAACGATACAAAGGTTAAGAACAAACTAGTGCATTTTAAAAAAAATCACAATAATTGTAGCTCTTCAAATAAATGGAATGCGTTAAATTCAGTCTGATAAACTTTTAAGTCACAGTTAAATAATAGTTCTTTTCGTTCAACATATATTAATGCTATTCAACACAGTTAAGTATAAAACATGTATAACTGTATTAGACCATTTTCCTGGAAAACAAATTAACCTAACAGTGGAGAGCCATTCAACAAATATTTATTGTCTCTACACTTCAAGAACTCCTAGATACTGGGGATTTGGGAGTGAATTGAAAGACAAAATACCTTAACTGCATGGAACCTATATTCTAGTGGGAGAAATAAATAATAAACAAGACAAATTAAATATGTAGTATATTAAAAATAGGGAAATAGCCACTATGAATTATATAAAAGAATGAAAAATTCAATAGAATATATTTCATTTGACTTTTTCTTATTTTTCTCTTGGATTAAAAATTCATCTTCATTTTAGTGAAATCAACATATCAAAGAATATATGTGTTTGCACATATGTAAACATTTATGCTTCACTTAAAGAATCATAATAAAACAAGCCTCATGTGCCTACCATTCAACTTATGAAGTAAACACTATCAATACTGTTGAACCCCTATATCCATTTGATTTAAATGAAAACTGAAAATTATAAGCCCCAGAGGAAAAATAACAAAAATCAGAAATATGGTTTCCATTTCTTAATCCTCAAAAACTAGTCAAATTTATGAATCATTTGGAAAGCAATTAAACACTTTCGGTTGGGTTTCTATTTTCATCTGTTTCTTGAGCTGAGAAAGAACACTCAAGATTGTTATTTTATGTCAAATAGCTTTCCTAGGAACTAATCTTACAAAAAAACAAAAAAGGAAATGGTTTAGAAATTATCACATCAAGCTATAGCTCCAGAGAGAAACAGCTACTTCCCCAAGCTTGCCAAATACAGTAAGATAAAGCTCTGCCGAAATTTTAAAAGAGAAGGAGAGAGATGGAACCATACAACATTTACATGGATTAATTCTTGAGACAGAGTCAAATTTTCCTGGCACAAGAAAACATGGCACGATGAAGAACAAAATTATCGTAGTATAATATTTCAGAGGAACACTTAAAGATAGCTCAGTAAGAAACTTAGCAGAGGGAACTTGGTATGCTTAAGCCCCAGACAGTGGAATAATACAATATAATTTGAGGATACTTAATTTCATTTATGAAATAGTAGCATTTAAAGACTATCTAGAACTTACAGTTCAATTCTTATCATTTAATATACAAAAAAATTTTGAGCAAAAGAGGCGAGGAGACTTGGTGGCAAGATTGATCTAAAATTAAAGTCTTTGTTTTAAATTGCTCCTCAAAGCTTAACACGGAACAGTGAGTTGTACACAAGGGCCTAATTAAGAAAAATTTAGATTAAAAACAACTCAGAAATCTTTGGAAGATTTGTTTAGATGCTGAATGTATGCAGAATGTTTAATAAGGTTGATTATAAATATGTGGAAATGGATAAAGTTGACAGTAACATTTAATGCTGATGGGGTCCCGGGTTCAATCCCTGGTACCTTATAAAGATTAAAAAAAAAAAGTTCCTCTGTTATAAGGTGTTAAGAATATGTTGAGCACTGCATTGTGAAGGAGGTCGAGGCAGTCGGGTATCCTGTTCTCGGGTGGTTGGCAGGCACTCGGGCTGTGTGGCAGCTGTACTGCAGCCTGGCAGCTCCGAGCTTACTGGTGGTTGCACCTGAACCTGGCCTCCCCATCGCATCGCCTGCCTTGCCAACCCGCTGCCTGACTTCTAAAGCTGACTTCAAGCCTGTGTTTCTCTGCTGCTCGCAGGCCCTAGTACAAAAAGCAGCAAGATGCCGGCACTGACCACAGGCAGGGACACACAGAAACTGGAAGGCATGCCTACAGGCCTAAGTACATGTCGGGGTGTTGGGGGCTTTAACACAGGGCATCGGGAAACACTAAACGGATGAAATATTTATAGTACAGTGAGGTTAGAGACATAACTACATGACATGGAACATATACGAGGGAATAGGAGTAAAGTGGGAATTAGACCAAATTTCTGCTGAACAACAGTTGAGCATAGAGCCAGGAAGGCCACAATATGGTAGCCACTGGCCAAATAGGGCTTGAAACGAGGCTAATCCGAATCTATGTGTGCTGAACGTATAAAATACAGGATTTCAAAGATTGAGTATGAAAAGTCAATAACTTTTAAATATTAATTGCATGTTAAAATGACAAAATTTTGGATGTATTAGGGTCCATAAAATATATTAAAAATCAATGCCACATGAAAAAAATAAAGAATTTGGTGAAACATGGGAAAAATACAACCAATGTAACTCAGTGCAATGTTTTTCTAGCAAAGGTAAAGAAGGTACTACATCAATACTAAGGTCAAAAAAGAAAAGAATAGGGGATTTCGTTTTATGAAATGTGAATATGATTAAGTTTTTTCTTTTTTCCTCCCCATTTTCTTCATTAACAAGGAGACCTTGGTCATGAAATTTAACCAATCTGTAGTCCTTTACTCATCTCTCGGAACACTGGAGAAATAACTAAGTTTGTTTTTTCAGATTAAATGAGATAAATGTCTGTAAAGAATTTTTAAAAGTAATACTTCCATAATTTATTAAGTTGCATTTTGTCTGTTATTTTCTGAGTTGAAATACAGTATAAAAATAAAATAAAAAAAAGATTTATCTAGCTTTCCAGTTCTTGAATTCTATTACACAAAGAGTAGAATACTTGATACACAAGTTAGGAGATCTAGGTTCTAAGACCTATCTTTGTTGTGCCCATGTACATATAGTTTGATTTTAATGATACACTTTACTAAAGACTAGGGGCCAAGGATGTCTCCCAGGGAAGAGATCCACTACATAAAAATAACTTTAAATACTTGCAAAACTAACAGGATCAATTTAAATATCAATGAAATCATTTCATTTCTCATGTCTTTTGTAAAATGTACTAGGAAAATGGCACAAATTTAATAGAAGAGATTATTAGGTAAGAATGCATAGTGACATTTCAGTTAGTAAATACTATGCCTGCTGAGTCTCATAAAATTTGCTTTTATAATTAGAAACATTTTGATTAGCATGCAATACAAATAAATTGTTAACAGTCAATGAATACTTGATTTTTAGCCTTCAAATTTACCCATATGACTCTCACCTAGACAAAAGATATGGTGACTCATCTGAACAGCAGTGTGAGAGCAAAGAAGGAAAATGTCCATCCTGAAGTGACTAGAACCTAACCATTCATGTATTCCATAAACTCTCTGTATATTAAAGAAAAACAATTTCTTATTTGTAGGGTTAAAAGCTTTAAGAAAATAAAATAATTCAAAACACCTAGACAATGAAGCTAACCTATATCTGTACAGCAACATGTTGCTTTTAATGGGAAGCAGAATGATCCCTATTTTCCCTGACGTGTTTATTTTGTAAATCTTTGCTGTCTCACATTTTGAAGGGAAATTTTTCATACGTGAAAATAAAATTAGTTGGAAGTATTGTTTCTGTGTCTAAAAAAATACAAGTAGACTCCAAAATTCTAAGGCCCCATTTGGGTTTTCCAATGACTGTGAAACTGGTCCTGATAAAATGACTGACAGTTATTTCACTGATCAAAAATTTTAATGGAAATGGAATATTTTCTTTTGATAAATTTATGTTAAAACACCAGGTTACACTCTTCAAAGGTAGAAATATATGTATAACATACTGTTTAGAAGTTCCTACTGGTTAACCAATACAGACTAAGAAAATAAGTGGTATTTAATAAAAGCAATTTGGTAGACAAAAATCTATAAAAGCACACAGGCCACAGGAAAAAATGTAGAAACCACAGCCTTGATAGCATTTTACAAAGCTACAGTGGTCAAAACTGCATGGTACTAGCATAAGGAGAGAAAGACTGATCAATGGGATCAAACTTAAAAGTTCAGAAAAAGACCCTCACATCTATAGTCAACTGATTTTTGACGAGGCAGCCAATTCCACCCAACTGCAACCTAACAGTCTCTTCAACCAGTGGTGCTGGGAGAACTGGATATCCATAACCAAAAGAATGAAAGAAGGGAGCCGACTGTAGCCCAGTGGATAGGGCGCCGGTTCACCATATGGGAGGCCCCGGGTTCGGTTCCCGGGGACCTCTCCGGGCGGGTAGACCACCTTGAGAACGGCAAGCCGCCGTGGGCAGGGCAGAGACACTGTGGGCAGGGCAAAAAGCTGCCACAGGCAGAGCAAAGCCACCCGCGAACGGAAGCAAGAAAAGCCGCCTGTGAACAGAAGCAAAAAAGCCACCCGCGAATGGAGCAGAGCTTCCTGCGCAGTGAGCCGACTTGGCGCGTCACCGCAACGGGGGA
>PVKH010000489.1:0-11615 GCA_004027955.1 Chaetophractus vellerosus
AATATAATCCCATCTTTGTAAATTGATTTACAAAGCATAATGTGGGTTTTTTTTCCTGATATTAATATCTTGTAACATAAATATACATTTGTTCAGTTTCATAGAAAACAATCTTATATATGCAATATTACCCACATTCATATTTCACATGAGGTTTTATTATGCTATAAGTACCATGTTACATTTTTTTAGCTTTTCTTCTAGTAATATATATGGCTTTAGACTTTCACTTTTGTTTTTTATTATTTTAATTTTAATTTTTATATAATAATTTTCTTTATTTTTTAAAAGATACTTAGATTACATAAATGTTACACAAAAAACATAGGGATTCCCATATGCCCCACTCTCCACACCTACCACACCCTCCCATATAAACAACTTCCTTCATTAATGTGGCACATTTGTTTCAATTGATAAATGCATCCTGGGGTATTACCACTGAGCATGGACCATAGTTCTCATTGTAGTCTACAGTCTCTCCCACACAGTTCTGTATGTTATGGGGCCATATAAAATGGTCTATATCTGTAGTTGCCATGTCATTCAGGACAATTCCCAAATCCCCAAAAAAAAGCCGCCATATTACAACTGTTTTTCCCTCTCCCTGTCCCCAGAGCCTCCAGTCACCCCTGCCTCCACAACAATGTTGTAATTTGTTCCATTGCTGAAATCATAATATGTTTATGGTAGAATACCAGTCAGTCCACTCGAGTCCATAATTCATTCCCCAATCCTGAGGATTCTGCGATGGTGATGTTCACTCCACCTCTAATTGAGAGGGGCCTTCGATTCCATGCAGCCAATACATGGGACTGTCTTGCTCCCAGTTGTAGGCTCTCTTATTTCCTTGGTATGGTAGTTGTCAATCCTCACCTCTTTGTTAGTTGTCCTGGGTGAGTCCAATGAACTGGAGAGTAGGTGTTGCAATTCTGCTGAGACTCAGGCCCCAGCTGGCACATGGACAGCCCAAGAGACTCCAGGTTTTTAGATGTACACCTACAAACTCTAGCACCAAGTGTAGGTTTAATAGAAAGGCCAGATGAGCCAAGTGTAGGGAAGACATAATTGAGTCCAACTCTGTCACTCTCAGGAGCACAAACTCCAAAGCAGGACCCACTGGTAAGGCACCAAACTCTGGAGCTATCTGCCCTGACCGTAGGACTTGGGTATCTCCAGAGCCCTCAGGAGCCCCACTATTTGGGGTAGTATCCACTTTGGTAGTCTATGAGATCCTGCTGAAATGTGCATAAGCATTACCTCTGGGATGACCTCCTAACTCATTTTGAAGTCTCTTAGCCATGTAATCTCATTTGTCTTTAACTTTTCCCCCTTTTATTCAAGGTCTGTTTCCAGTTTCATTGCTAGTTGGTGCTTGATAGTAATCCTTTGGTGCCAGGAAAGCTCATCCCTGGGAGTTATGTCCCACACTGGGGGAAAGGTAATGAATTTAAATGCAGAGTTTGATTTAGAGAAAGGCCACATTTGAACAACAAGGAGACCCTCAGGAGACAATTCTTATGCACCACACAACACTAGGTTAAGTTTCAGTTTCAAGATCAAAGGTTCATGAGCATAGTAATCAATATCAAGAGCCCATCAATGGATCATCCTTCTTTACCTATCATTGCCCCCACACTTGGGACACTGTTGCTGCTCCATTTGAAAATGTGGCAGTGTTCTTCAAGATGGGAATTCAATATTCCCTCGGTTATTGTGTGAGTCTTCTCCCACTGTGACAATGCCCCGTGAACATTTGAATATATTTATATAGTTTATATGTATGCTTAGGTGAACTTCCTCCCTAGTATCTCCCATCACTGACCCCCACACTAATGCTCCTTCCCTGCCTCAGTTGTAACCCTTCTGTGATCCTAAGCTTTTTGAAAAATGAAGCCAATAAAATAGCCAAATAGAGCTAATAGGAAAATGAAATAATAATGATAGGTTTAAATATAGGAAATAAAATGCATAAAAATTTTGTAAAAAAACTAAAAATAAAATTAAAAGATTGGCATATTAAAAAATAATGAAAAACGTTTAAAAATTTTTTTTGACATTTTGCCTTTCTTCACTGTAATATCTGGTGTCTTGTATATACAGTGATATTTTCTTCCATTTATTCCCCAGTTTCTTACTTCTTTTCATTTCATTTTCAAAGAAGGTTTAGGTCATAGTAAAGTCACATACAGAATACAGGGGACTCCCATATACCCAACATCCTCCCCTACTTACCCCTTCCCATAGTAATACCTTTTTATATGTGGATGTTACAATTGTTACAACTGATATACAAATAGTGAAATATAGCTACCAGCCATGGTTAATGGTTTACATTATGGTTTACATTTTAGATCATATACTTTTATAAATTTTGATGATATTTAACATGGCCTGTTTCCATCATTGTAAGATCATGTAGAACAATTCCATTGGCCACTAAATAGCCCCTGTTCCATCTATTCTACTCCCTTCCCTTTCCCTTGAGGTCCATGGCTACCAACTGACTTCACTCCTTGGATGAGAAGAGTCATATTTACTTGCAACAACACTGAGGTCTTGACACACTGGTTTGTCCCCCCATTAGGAACCACCCATGTTCTCATGAGACTCCCACCCCTCTGAGAACATATCAGTCCTCCCCAGGATGGGAGTCCAGCTCTTTCCCACTCATTATGTAGGTCTCACCCACTGATACACTTTATGACAAAATGCTCACTCACACACTTCCTAGAAGACTGCCCCAGATATGCCTGTCCAAATGCCTCCCATCCAACACCCTAAACAGTAACCCTCCTTGCCATATTGCCATCAGAGTGTTCCCAACTTTGTACTTTCAACCACATACCTGCCAATCACCAGTGTTTACCTGGTCCTTCCCCCATCCCCCCTCTTCCCAATTCCGAACATTGTTATTATTACTATAGATTTGTAATAGCTTTCAAGATCAAGGAAGTGTGAGTGCTCCAACTTGTTTTTTCTTATTCAGGATGGCTTTGTCTATTTGGGAGCTCCTTACATTTACATATAAACTTGACAATTAACTTTTTCATTTCTGCAAGTAAGGCTGTTGGAATTTTTATTGTGATTTTGTTGAATTTATAGATCACTGTGGGTACAATTGACATCTTAACAATATTTAGTCTTCTAATCCATGAACATGGAATGTTCTTCCATTTATTTGGATGCCTCTATTTCTTTTTCATGCATAATAATTGCTCTGGCAAGAACTTCCTGGACATTTTTTTACATTTTATATTATACTGATTTTTGAAGTTATATGTATTACAACTATCTAAATATATATATAAGAAATTTTATTTAATGATAGAAAGGGGGGATTTACAAAAGATTTGTTATTAAAAAATGGGTTTGTGTCTCATGGGGTTTAAAATATTTGGCCTAGTTGCTTCTTAAGATTAATTTTCTTAAACAAATCTAATTGATACATCTTAATAAAGCATAAATCCATCAAAATTTTTCAACGAATGATATTTGGTATAATCACATAGTTGTGCATTCTTCACTTTGATCATTTTTAGAGCATTTTCATTATTCCACTAATAATATTAATAATAAACAAATGCCAACCAAACAAAACTTATCACCTCTCAATTTGTCCATGCTTTCCTTTCCATACATAGCTGCTATTCTGTTTCCTTCTCTCTAGTATATTTGTGTTTATATTTTGTAAAACACTCATGCAATATCACCCATATTCATATTTTACATGAGCTTTCACTATTGTATACAATACTATATTACATTTTTTAGCTTTCCTTCTGGTAGTATGCATGGTCTTAGACTTTCCCTTTCAACCACTGTCATACCCATATTTATTAGTCATCAAAAGGGGTGCTGATGCAAAATACCAGAAATCTGTTGGCACTTATAAAGGGTATTTATTTTGGGGTAGAAGCTTACAGTCACAAGGCCATAAAGTGTAAGTTACTTCCCTCACCAAAGTCTGTGGCTGTGTGTTGGAGTAGGTTGTTGCCAACATCTGCAATGGTTCAGCCTCCCTCTTCCTCTTAAGGGTCCTGTGGTCCCAGCTTCTTCCAATATCACCCATAGGCTGCTATAAGTCTCATCTCTCTCCGGGGACTTGTTCCTCTCTGGGCTCAGTTGCTCTGGTCTCTCCACAATGTCAGCTATAAACTTTCAGGCTTTCTTTTTCCCCAGGGCCTATGCCATGTCTATGGCGATTTCTCAATTCCTCTGTGTTCTTCTGTGTGTCTACTTTCCAGGGTTCCAGCATTCAAAAACTCCAACTCCCTCTTCTGCCATGTAGTTTTCTCTGTGAGTCCATACCCACCAAGGGGGTGGGGACTCAATGTCTTACTGAGATGGCCCAATGAAAGCCTTACTCATAATTTTATCAAGTAAAAGTGAAACCAATACTATATAATATGCCCACAGTAACAGACCAGTTCACAAACATAATCTAATATCTATTTTTGGAATTCAAAAAAAATATCAAACTGCTACACCATGTAATAGATCTGCTAGTCACAAATACCACGATGTGCTTCCATGATTTCCATTCATTTCCAAATAATTACAAACAACATATTAACCAAATCTGCATAGATTAAGCCTCAGCTTTCCATTCTCAACCCTCATTCTATTCTCTGGTGATCTATATTCTAATTGTTAATTACATGTGTTTACATAATATATGTACTTCATAATAGTGCATTCATACCGTATTTGTCCTTTGTGTCTGGCTTGCTTCACTCAACATAATGTCATTCAGGTTCATCCATGTTGTCATATGCTTCACGACTTCACTTCTTCTTACTGGTGCATAATATTCCATTGTGTGTATCCAACACCATTTGTTTAACCATTCATCAGTTGATGGACACCCGGGTTATTTCCATCTTTTGGCAATCATGAAAAATGTCGCTATGAACATTGGTGTGCAGATTTCTGTTTGTGTCATCACTCTCAGTTCTTCTGGGTATATAGCTAGTAATGGTATTGCCAAGTCACATGGCAAGTCTATATTCAACTTCCTTAGGAACTATCAAATAGTTCTCCATAGTGGTTGTACCATTCTACATTCCTGCCAACAGTGAACAAGATGCCTATCTCTCCATATCCTTGCCAACATTTATAGTTTTCTGAGTTCTTAATAGTGGCAAGTCTAATAGGTGTGAAATGATATCTGATTGTACTTTTGATTTGCGTTTCACTAATCGCTAGTGATATTCAACATTTTTTCTTGTGTTTCTTCACCATTTGTATTTCTTTTTTGCACAATTGTCTTTTCAAGTCTTTTGCTTATTTTTTAATTAGGTAGTTTGTCTTTTTATTGTTGAGTTGTAAGATCTCTTTATATATCTTGGATATTAAACCCTTACTGAATATGTGGTTGCCAAATTTTTTCTCCCATTGAGTCAGCTGTCTTTTCACCATTTTGACAAAGCCCTTTGAGGTACAAAAGTGTTTAATTTTGAGGAAGTCACATTTATCTATTTTTTTTTTCCTTTGGTTGCTCTTGCCTTGGGTATAAGGTTTAAGAAATTACCACCCTACAAGAAGATCTTGAAGATGTTTCCCTACATTTTCTTCTGGGAGTTTTATGGTTATCACTTTCACATTTAGATTTTTGATCCATGAGTTAATTTTTGTATAAGGTGTAAAATAGGAGACCTCTTTCTTTCTTTTGGATATGGCTATCCAGTTCTCCTATCAGCATTTTTTGAATAGATTGTTGTGGCTCAGCTGGGTAGGCTTAACAGCCTTGTCTAAAATCACTTGAGTTTAGATCAAAAGGTCTAGTTCTGATTGCTGGATTTGGTTCCATTGGTCAATCTGTTTTTATGCTAGTACCATGGCTGTTTTTACCACTGTAGTTAAGAAATATGCTTTAAATTCTTGATGTGAGAGTCCTTCAGCTTCATTCTTCCTTATCAAGACATTTTTGGCTATTTGGGGCCCCTGACCCTTCCAAATAATTTGATAATTGGGCTTTCCATGTCTGCAAAAAAGGCTGTTGGGATTTTTTATTGGGATTGAATTGAATCTGTAAATCTGTTTGGGTAGAATTTACACCTTAATGATTTTTAGTGTCCCAATCTATGAACACAGGATATCCTTCCATTTATTTGGATGCCTGTATTTCTTTTTCTTGCAAAATTGTTCGGGCAAGAACTTCCAGGACATATTTGTAATATGTTTTTTTTTTTTTGTTGTTGTTGTTTTTGCTTTTTTTCCAGTATATATTTGAATAACAGTGGCAACAGTGGTCATCTTAGTCTAGTTTCAATATTTAGTATGATGTTAGTTGTGAGTCTCATATATGGCCTTTATCATGTTAGGGAATTTCCGTCTATTCTTAGTTTTCTAAGTGTTTTATCATAAAGCACTCTGGGTTTAGTCAATAGCTTTTTTTGCATCAAGTTGGTGATCATGAGTTTTTTTGTTGTTGTTGTTCTGTTAATGTTGTGTATTACATTAATTGATTTTCCTATGTTGAACCACTCTTGTGTGTCTTGGATTGGTCCCAATTGATCTTGATGTATAAGTTTCTTAATGTGCTGTTAGAGTCACTTCACTAATATTTTCTTGAGGATTTTTGCTTATATTTTCACAAGGGATCTTTGTCTGCATTTTTCCTTTATTTATTTATTTTATTTTATTTTTTAAAGATTTATTTATTTTATTACATATCTCCCCTTCCCCCCTGCTGCGGCGACGCGCCGAGACTGGGTCACTGCGCAGGCGCGGCTTTCCCCGCTTGTGGGCGGCCTCTGCTTCCATCACGGCCGGCTTTTCAGTTCGCGGGTGGCTGGCTGAGCTGGACTCGCGGGCGACCTGCCCTGCCCGTGGCGGCTCTTGCCTGTCCGTGGCAGCTTTTTGCCCTGCCCATGGCGGCTCCGGCCCGCCCATGGCGGCTTGCCATTCTCAAGGCGGTCTGCCCGCTAGGAGAGGTCCCCGGGAACCGAACCCGGGCCTCCCATGTGGTATGCCGACGCCCTATCCACTGGGCTATCCAGTCGGCCCCAAGCATTTTTCCTTTATGGTATCTTTACCTGGCTGCCATATGAGGGTGATACTGGCCTCATAGAATGAATTAATGTATGTTCCCTCCTCTTCAATTTTGGGGAAGAATTTGAACCAGATTGGTGTTAATTTTGCAATGTTTCATAAAATTAAGCTGTGAAGCCATCTGGTCCTGGGCTTTCTTTGTTAGGAGGTATTGGATTACTTATCAGTATTTTTACTGTCCTTTTTCTCTTTTATTTGTCAGTCTAGCTAAAGAATTTTACCTTTTATTTGCTTCTTTGTTTGTCTTATAATATTTTATTGCACTCTGTACATTTTAATGCTTGATCTCTGGGATTTATTCCCTGAGCTGTCTCTTCCTTAAGTTTATATCCAAGTAGTGATATGACAGATTTCTGTGAATGCCAGAAGCTAAAACAAACAAACAAATGCAAATAGCATCTTTCACAGTCTTTGTAAATTATCTCTGCTTTGCCTGGTGCTTTCCTTTAAGTGCTTAGCCCGGTGATAATGAAGATTAGCCCAAGATGAATGTGAATTCCAGGATCCTTTCCATCTCATCTTAGCCTGCATGGAGCTTATCTTATTCTGGGCATCTATGGGCTTATGACCTTACAGGAATTTAAATGTCCCTCTACTCCCTATGAAATAGAGTTTCACTGCCTCCGTGGTGCACTGTTGCATTAATTTTCCTAAGCTGCTTTCACTAAATTATTATTATTATTATTATTTTTACTGCTTTAGTTGTCTGCAAGCTGCTACTGCCTACAGGTCAAGTTCTAAGAGAGTTCTCCTGAGAAAGGTTTCCTGGTTCTGTCTTTCAGAAGTCCTAATAGATTGATACTGAGCTATAGGCACCCCAGTATGCACATTCAGGTTACTCAGTTCATTCTGGGACAGAATCAGAGACTCACAACGAGAGTACAGTTTTTGGGCCCACAATGCATCAAGTAAGGTGTGGGGGAAGGGCTAGAAAGGGTACCATGAGCTTCACCTACAATTTTTCCAACTTTATTTTCTTGATTCAACAATTGCACAGTTATTACAACTTCTTTATTCTTCTCTGGAGTTTTGAGAATGGTAGTTCTGCCAGTTTTTGCAAGATATTCATAGATTCAGAAGTGGAGATGGCTTCCTGAAGTGTCTTAACCTGCCATCTTCATCAACCAGAAGTCCCTCTATTGAGCCTTATGTTAAATATTCTTTGCCTCTAAACCTCAAACAAAATAAAAACAAAATACCTTTCTCAGTGGGAGACTCCGAGTTTGATTAATAGATCTGTAGTGAAGGAAAATTCTGAAACCCAGTTATTAGGGCATGAATGCCTTTGTATTAATTCATATATGCTGTGATTGTATTTCTAAATTTACAATCAATGTAAACTGTACTTGAGGTGGTTTTTGAGCAGTTCCAAGAAAATGCCCTCTTGTATAAAAATTTTGCTCAAAGAAAAAAATTTAAAATAATTTTTTATCCTCACAGTGGTCTCAAAATTGTAAACTCCCATCCCCATGAGAAAAAGTTTATCAACTACAATGTAATTCTTTGGTACAGTCTTATAGCTTTCAGTCTTATAGACTTCACTTATTTACAAAGTAAATAGCACCTTTTTATCCCACCTCCATCAGTGAAGTTGTTTCAAACATTTTAGTACAAGTAGATTGTTTTGACACATTTTTTTATTTGAGCTAGGATCCCCTGACCTCTTAAATGATTCTGTAAAATCCGTATTTATTAAAGTTCACTCTGTGATGTAAGGATTTAAGGATTTTTACAAATGCATAGAGTGAATATCCACCACTACAGTGTCATGAAATAGTTTCTTCACCCTAAAATTTCTTTGTATTTCACCTATTCAACCTTTCCCTTTTCCCACAAATATTGCAACAACTGATTTTTTTTTTTTACCATTTCTACAGTTTTCCTATTTCAGAATAAAAAGTAATTGGAAACAAAGAGTATGTAACCTTTTCCCACTAACTTCTTTCCTTTGACAATATGCATTTAAAATCCATTCATGTCTTTTCATCAGTTGATAGCTCATTTCTTGTAATAGGTGAATGTACAATATTCCATCCGCCTATTGAAAGGCATCTTTGTTGCTTCCAGTGTTTATTGTTCAATAAATTCCTTTGAGTATAACTATTGGAACATATGGTAAGATTGTCTTTCATCTTGTAAGAAACTGCCAAATTTTCTTCCAAAGTAGTGTACAATTTTGTGTTTTCAACAAAAATGAATGAGAATTTCTTTTACTCTGAACCCTCACCAGTAGCTGTGTTTAATTTACAATTCTCTAATGGCAAATGATGTTGACTTTTTCATGTGGTTATTTGCCATATATATTTTCTTTGGTGAAGTATTTGTTGAGATCTTTTGCCCATTTTTATTTAGATTGTTTTTTATTGTTGAGTTATGTGTATATTTTGTTTAAAAGTGCTTTATCAGATATATCTTTTGAAAATATTTTCTCCCAAGCTTGCCTTGTCTTTTCATTCCTTGAATTGTCTCTTTTGCAGAGCAGAATTGTTTAATTTTAATGAAGTGCAAGTTATTCTATTTTCTTTCATGCATAATGGTTTTGGTTCTGGTTATGAAAAAGATTGAGTTAACTTTTTTTGGAAGTGTAAGATCTGCATTTAGGTTCATATTTTCTCATATGGATATTCTATTTTTCCAGCATAATTTGTTAAAAAAATACTATCATTTTCCCATTAAATTGCTTTAGCACCTTTTAAAAAATCAATTGACTATATTTATGGTTTATTTCTGAGCTCTCTATTCTGTTCCATGCTGTCCTGATTAATGTAGTTAAGACTTGAATTAAAGGGACCATGGAATGCTTAGTGGAAGAAAGTATTAATAAATCTGAACTAATACCAGATGATCAGTTACAGAACTGAGGACTGTAATGGTCATGGCTATTTCTTCCTTATTTTCTTATATGTTTGCATAGGCACATAAAATGAATATCCTTGTTTTCTTTCCTATCTTATACCATTATAACATGACATAAGTTGTATTAGTTTCATGTTGTAGTATTTAAAGATGTCAAATTTACGATTTAATATTATTCAAGACTTGCACCCTTTTCTGGAGGGGTTTAGTGCATTTCTGGTTGTACAAAGGACTGTTGAGTATTGTTAAGCAAAATATTTCTTTTATTGTTTTTATTTAGAGATTAAGTATAGGTTAAGGTGGTGTATGGCTTCCATGTTAACAAGGGGTGGATTGTGATTTTAAGGCTAATATGTCAACTTGGCCAGGTAATGGTGCACTGTTATTTGGTCAAACAAGCACTGAGATAATTAAAATGCAAGAACATTTTTGTGGACTTTAATCATCAGTAAGTTGATTGCATCAAAAAGCTGATTACATTTACAATCAACTGAGGAAATTGCCTATGTTTTCTTTTAAGAGTCTTAGAGGTTTCGTGATTAAGATTTTGCATCCATTTTAGTCTTACATGATGTGATGCCAGGTCCATCTTCATGTCTTGTTTTGCAAATGAAGATCCAGTTTTCCCAGCACCTTTTGTCAAAGAAGATATTCTTTCTCCATTGTGTGAGCCTGGCACCCTTGGTCTATATATCTGCCCTTGTTCCAGTGCTATGCTGTTTTTTATTACTGTAGTTTTGTAGTATGTTTTTAAGTCAGGGAAATGTGAATCTTCCAATTTTGCTCTTCTTCGTCAAGAGGATTTTGACTATTCAGAATCTCTTACCTTTCATATAAATTTGATAAGTGGATTTTTCCATTTCTTCAAACAGGGCTGTTAGCATTTTATTCAGATTGCATTAATCTTTTAATTGCTTTAGGTTGAATTGACATCTTTACAATATTTAGTCTTCCAATCTATGAACAGGAATGTCCTTCTGGTTATATATATCTTTTAGCAATAGATTTTAGTTGTCTGAGTACTATTTCTCTTCATCCATTTGTCTCAAAAAATTTTTTTTATTTCTCTTGAAACAATTTCTTTGACCAATGTGTTATTTATGAATGTGTTTAATCTCCAAATATTTCAGGGATGTTTGACTACCTTGATTTTATTTTTTTATTGATTTATAGTATAAATCCATGTGATCTGAATAAAACCCTTCATATAATTACTATTTTTAAAGTGTGTTTTGTGGTTCAGGATATGATTTATCTTGGTGAATAGTCCGTGTGAATTTGAGAAGACAATATATTCTGTTGTTGCTGCAATAAGTGTTACAAATGACAATTAGATCCAGTTGATTGATAGTGATAAGAGATTAAATATATCCTCATTAATTTTCCACCACCTTGATCTATCAATTTTGAAAGGGGGTTATTGAAATCTCCGAGTGTCATTTTGATTTTATATCAATTAAAAATAAAAAAAATAAAAGATTTTATTTTACCTTCTTTATTCCTTCTCCAGTGGTCTTCCTTTCTTGGGATAGACGTGATTTTCTCACCTATATCATTTTCCTTTTCTCTGACAAAATTCTTTTAATATTTCTGGCCAGGCAAGTCTGTTACTGATGGACTCCTTCAATTTTTGTTTGTCAGAAAAAGGTATTTCTCCTTAACTTTTTTTTCCCTCTAACTTTTTTAGGACATTATTGCTGTAT
>PVKH010000489.1:11715-37730 GCA_004027955.1 Chaetophractus vellerosus
TTTTTTTTTTTTTTTTTTTTTTTTTTTTTTTTTTGGTATTTATCTTATTCTGTGTCCTTTGAGCTTCCTGGATCCTTGACTCAGAGTCTGTGATTAATTTTGGAAAGTTTCCAGCCAGTACAACTTCAAATAATGCTACTGCTCCAATCTCTTTCTTCTCCTTATTGTATTCCATTACATACATATTTCAAATTTTGAATCCTCCCAGAGTCATCAAATATTGTGTTCTAGATTTTTTATTCTTTTATCCCTTTGCATGTCAGTTTGGGATGTTTCTTTTCACCTTCTTTCAAGTTCACTGATTCTTCCTCAGCCATGTTCTGTCTACAGTTGAGTCCATTAAAGTCATTCTTCATTTCTGTTACAGAATTCTTAATTTCTAGCTTTTTCCTTTTATTCTTTCTAATAGTATCCATATCTTTGTTTATATTACCCAAAAGTCCTTGCATATTGTTTATTTTTACCATTATAGCCCATAACATATTAATCATAGTTATTTTTTTCTTTTTTTGATTTCCCATCCTGAATATTACTACATTTGCATCATATCTGAGTGTGATTCTGAGGCTTGTTTTCTATTTCATACTGTGTTTTTTCCTGCCTTTTAGCATGTTTTTAAATTCTTTTGTTGAAAGCTGAACATGATAGATAGGGTAATAGAAGTTGAACTAAATAGGTCTTAGTGTGAAGTGTCATTATTTATAAAATTTTATTGACATATCATTCATACATTAACATACATAAACAATAAGTGTATAGTAAAATTTGTGAACTTACAAAGCAAACATGCACATCATCATATAGGGCTCCCATATATCATCCCACCACCAACATCTTTCCTTGTTGTGAAACATTTGTTACAAACTATGAAAGAGCGTCATCAAAATATTGCTACTGCCTATAGTCCATATCTTACTTTTGGTGTATTGTCCCCCAACCCACCTGATTATGAACATCCTGTATTAGTATTATACATTTGTTGTAGTTAATGAGAGAATGTTCTCATATTTGTCCTGCTAACCAAAGTCCATCTTCCACCACTGGATTCTGTGTGTCATACAGTCCCATGTTTTCTTAATTTAGCTAGGAGGAAGACTGTATTTAATAATTGCTGCAGTCTTTGGTGCCCTCAGGGACTTCAAATCCCTTTAGTGTTCTTGTTTTGTCCCCCCATTGATTTTAGTATTCCCTAAGTACTTCAGAGAGAGACTGTACTTCCATTTCTTTCAGTTGTATCCACTGTTATTTTACTGGAGTCCTGTTGATGTGGTGTTAAGGTTTGGAAAAGGAAAATCATTCTATAATCTTCTGATTAAATCTTAATTTTTAAACAAGTATTTTTAACTTTTTTGTACAGGTGAATCAGGAAGTTAAGTGTGTGGGGGGACACAGTTTAGTGGGAAAATTGCCATTCCCAGAATTTAAATAAAGCTTTGTCAAAGTCTTTACAGCTCAAGGTTAGGATTTGTTAAATGGAAAACACACTGGACATGTTTGACAGTAATACCTCCCTGCTTCCTTGAGCTATGAGGTGATCTTTCCCAAAACTTCACCATAAAAGCCTGATAGGATTCCTGTAGGAAAACAAAACAAAACAAAACAAAACAAAACATTAAATTGTAAGGTCCCAGGAGATTTTCATTCTCATGTTAGTCCACTCTTAACCTCTATTCATAAAAATTATCATTTTAATGTTTTAGCAATTCATTACTTAAGCAGCTTTTGCTTCAGATAAGCATATTTTGGCTGTGACTCTCTGGACCTTATCTCTCCTGACTTAATTGTGCCAGTTTGCTCAGCAAACTCGGTTCTCTGATGGTTCCAATAAAAGACATCAATTTCAGTTTGTCCAGCTTTTCTTGTTTAAAGATGGGACCAATGATTTCCATGCTCTTTCCATGGAAGAGAAGAACTTTTGAAGTTAATCCATTGTTTTGCATTACAAACAGTGCTGCTACAAAAAATTTTTATACCTGTCTCCAAATGTCCAACTCTATGAGATATATACTTAGAAGTTGAATTGCTGCAACAGAGAATATGTGATTTTTCAATTTCAGAAAACAATAAGAAAATGCATCTTCATTCCAGAATATGAGATCCTGTTGGACCACATCCTCTCTAAAATTTAGTTTTGACAGATTTCTTAGTATTTCTCAATCAAATGAGTACAAAATTGTATTGTATTGTAGTTCTTTATTTTTATTTCCTTGTTTACTGAAGAGTATGAGAAACCAACTGTTTCTGTCACATAATATCTCCCCTTCTATCTAGTCTTTCCACTGATGAATTGTCTGCTCACGTCTTCTCCAGGTTGGCTTTTGAGTTATTTTTCTTTGTCTTATTGAACTATAGAATTTTTTTTTATTCTTGATACTAATCCTTTGTCAAGCACAAAGTATTTCAATCTGTAGCTTGTGTTTCCACTTTAAAGCACATTTTCATTAATATAATTAGTAACAATATGAATATAGCCAATTTTTATATCATTTCTTTTATAAATAGGTGGGGCTTCCTTTGGGTGGGAGAGGCAATGATAGAATCCATCCTTATCCATGGTCAGAAATATATACACTTGTATTTTATAAGAAAAGTTATAAAGTTTTGCTTTTGACATTTAAAACCTTAAAAATCTGGTGTTAATTATCTATGATACATAAGGTAATGATGCTGTTTAGATTTTACTATAAAGTTTTCAATGTGTTTTTCCTAACCTAATTTATTGACTGCTCTGTTCTGTCTTTGTTGATCTGCCATTACTCCTCTATCACGTGTCAGACATCCCTGTGGGTAGGGGGCTGTGTCTGAGTCCCCTATTCTATATCATTAGTTAACTGGTCTCTTTCTGTATCAGTTCTGTTGAATCATAATAAGTCCCAATATTTGGTATGGAATTTCCTCCCTTTGTATTCCTCATTTCTTTTTTTCACAAGTTTCTTGTCTAGTCTTGGCTCTTAACTCTTCCAAACATAATTTAGAATCTCTTTTGTAAGATGAATGTTGAGGTATTGTTACACATTCAAGTGGAGATATTGAGCAGGTAATGGTTATGTAAGTTTTGAGTTTGCAACCAGGTCCCAGTGGTGACCAAGAATTGTTAGAGTAAGGGCACTATAAATCACTTGAAGCTCTAAGAACCTGCAGGCAGAAAGTGAGATCTTAGAGCTCAGTGTTTTGGAAGACATTTAGTTATCAAATTGGTATAAATGAGGTGTTATCATAGATGAAAATTGATTGATATTTGGGGGACAACAAGATCTATAGTGCCATGATGGTCAGAAACAGACAGGTCAGAATGTTTATTTTAGAAAACATCATTTTGGTTTCATATCAAACAGCATCTCTTCACAAATCCTTCCTGAAACACCTCCAACCCAGTATGCGCTCTCCAACTATTTCTGATGGGCGTCGGGTCTGCCCATTGTGGCTTCTCATTGAGCTTTTATATGAAACTTACCACAAATATTCGGTTTTTCAATTGTTTAACATCTGTATCAGTCACTACACTTAAAATCCCATAAGATTAATTATCATAGCATATTATTTTGTCTGTGTGGGGTGATAGAAAGAGGATTTTTACAGGTTCAATTCCTGGCTTTGCCATAAACTGGTTCCATGATCTTATGTTGTTTATTTGACCCTTCAAAGACTCAGTGGTAACATTTATAGATTAGAAGACTCTACTAAATTACTCTTACAATCATTTATTTTTTTAATAATTCTAAAATTCTATGTTTTTTTCTTATGTAGAATTATACACTTTGTCTATTTTTGTATACTCTTTGGTAGTAGGCAACTTTATAAATGTCCATCTGCGTTATTGAGCACATTTATCAGGGCAGAGGGGCACAGGCACTTAAAGTTTACCTGTCATACAAATATAGCCAGCAAGTACAAGGAGAATTTAAAATAAAGTGGTGATAAACTACAGCCACATACAGGAACTTTATCATTTTCTAGCAGTCTCCTTGCCTAAGCTGATGAATGGCATTGTTTTTGCATTGCAGGCCCTTTTCGACATGATAAACCTTTTGAAAGGAACCCAATTCTATGATAAAGAGATTTAGGCAGAAATGAGGAGCAGTTGCCTAGTTTAGAGTGGTGTGCTCCAGTGTTTGATGAATGAAAAGCAACTCAGTTGTGGCAGGATGCCAGAAAGTAGAAGCCTAAATGCACTTGGCTCAAGTAAAGTGTAGCTAATCTGACATCCTGAGAACACAGTATGCTCTAAAATGGCAAGCAGACCTTATGAAACCTTAACAAAGCTGAGGCTTTGTTTTACACTTATAAGGGCACTTACACTATACTGATTTCATTTGGAAAAGCTTTCTTAGAAAAGCAAGCAGCAGATGCTGAGGTGAAATAAAAAGAGTGAGAATAAAATTAACACTTTCCTTCTTTCTTTTCTTCAATCTGTGCATTTTCTGAGCTCTCAGAGAGCTAAACTGACAGGCTGGGAAGCAGTCTGGAGAGTAATGCACTACTGAAGTAAACAACAGCGCCTGTGAAATGGGGTTGGGGATGATGGGCAAACATTCAGAGAAAAAGACTAGATGAGCTTTACACACACACACACACACACACACATCTCTAGAAAAGGGTTAAACATTACAATTACTTTCTCTCCCATAATCAACTCCCTGCTTCACCCACCCCTTTTAGTTAAACTATTCCTTGTGTCTCATAATCATGCCTTTCTTCTCAGGATGAGACAGCTCTGAAGCTTTATACTTATTTGCCTTCTGATGTAAGATTTGTACAAGCCCAGTTCCTTCTAAGGATGCTCACTGTTCCCATAACTCACTACGTATGGCCCGGCTTAAAGTTAGGAGTGAAGGGAAAATATTGGTTGGTTCCTTTCATTTGTTTGTTATCATTTTGTTTCCATCTGATAGTCCTACCTAAGCTATAAATGACATGGATCTCGGAAATGTTTTGTTTTTTTCCTAAATATAATAGTAATGTTTAACCATGTGTTTTACCACATGTTGAGTTCTGTGATTATTATCAAGGCATTTAAAGCAAGAGACTATCTCAAAGGTAATGGCTTTTGAAAGCAACATGCTAAGGCTCCCTTCTTCAAATAGGAAACTCAGACAGTTTTGTCAACATATAACTTGTCTGGAGTATTGAAATTGTAGGCTGCAGCTTTAAGTGTATGCTAATGAAAGCTATTACTACTAGGCATGAAACGATATTTTAAAAATAAACAACTTAGCAACAAATCAATTTTTATACATAGCCATGATTTTCCAGAACTGGATGTGTACAAATGTATTACACAATAAATATATGTGTGTGAATGTATATATATACATATATATAAAATATTTTCATTTTGAAATAATAGTTACTGATGAATTGAAATAAATGAGATGATAAATCACAATTTCCTAATAGAAAGTTTAAAAAAATCGATCAAGTATACAAGGAAGAGGTATAACAAAAACAGAGCAGGTATCTAACAATTATTGACATTCATACCAAAATTTTCTCATTTCCCAAAAATTTCTCTAAAAGCACATATTTTCCCTAAAGCTACATTTAACTGCTACCAAAATAATGCAAATTATAATAACATTTTAAATGTGCCTTTTATATTATTGCTTTATCTAATTTATTGAATGGATGAGCCAGCTCATATCTACATTATTGTTGTGCTTTATTATTTATTCATTTATGTGAATTTAATTATATTGCAGTTTACACAATGGAGTTAAATCATTCAATAGAAAAAATAAAATCTCAAAGCAAAGAAAATCATAACATTGCTAATCTCACACCATGCCAGAAGCATTTCTGCCTTTGCCCATATTGTTTCTTTATATATCAGTGTTCTTCTTTAGTATTTTAGCAGTTAAAAGCCTAGTTTTCTTCAAAGATTTTCTTTAAATATCTTTTCTTTATAAAACTATTCTAACTCCTTCAACTAAATATGATGTCTCCATGAAGCTCCCTCTCTTCTTTTTTCTGTCTCTTACTATGTTACCACATTACTTTTTATGCTACTTGCAATGGTTTGACAGTTTTATCTAATTATGAATTCCAAAAATATAAATTGAATCATGCTTGTAAACTGATCTGTTCATCTGGGCATGATTGGGTTATGATTAGGGCATTGACTGGGCTGGATCAGTAGGGGTTGAGCCCCACTCCTCAGTGGGTGTGGTCTCAAGTGTAAAAGGCAAGGCAGAGATTTGAGAAGCAGATTTTTGAGATGCAGTTCTGATGTTGGAGAGGGCCGTTTGCCTGATAGTCTACAGCTGACCTTGTGGAAGAAGCGCTAAGCCCAGAGAAAACCACAGCCCCGGCAGGAGAGGAATCCAAAGGCCTGAGCCCTAGCAGACGTTGGCAGCTATCTTGCTCCAACACATGGACTTTGGTGAGGGAAGAAACTTATGCTTTGTGGCCTGGTAACTGTAAGCTTTTACCCCAAATAAATACCCTTTATAAAGACCAACCAATTATTGGTATATTTTGCAAAGGCACCTCTTTGGCTGACTAATACACTACTTATTTATTGTATTCTTCAACCACAAAGAAAAAAAATGAATAAATTATTATAGATTGATACCACACATATATTTATCTATTTATCTGTGTATCTATATAAGTTACCATTATCTATTCATCTATTTATACTATTGACCATATGTGTTTAGAACTTTAATTATTTTGCATAATTCATTAATTTTTAACATAGTCCCATCAATTAGCTATTTTTGGGTTAAAACAGCATGGTATTGATATAAATGTAGACACATTGATTAAAGAAATAGAACTGAAAGTCCAGAAATAGACCCTCACCTTTATGATCAACTGCTTTTTGATAAGCCTTCCAAGTCCACTTTACTGGAACAAAACAGTCCCTTCAACAAATGGTGCTGGAAGAACTAGATATCCATAACCAAAAAGAATAAATATGGACCATATCTCACTCCCTATACAAGAATGAACTCAAAATAGATCAAAGACCTTAATATAAAACCAGGACCATAAACCTACTAGAAGATAATGTAGGGAAACATCTTCAAGATCTTGTGGTAGGTAGGGTCTTACACCCAAAGCTTGAGCAATGAAAGGAAAAAAATAAATAAATGGGATCTTCTCAAAATTAAACACTTTTGCATCTCAAAGACTTTGTCAAAAAGGTGAAAAAACAGCTGACTCAATGTGAGAAAATATTTGGAAATCACACATATCTGATAAGGGTTTAATATCCATGATATATAAAGAGATTCTACAACTCAATAATAAAAAGACAAACGACTCAAGTAAAAAATAGGCAAAAGACTTGAATAGAAGTTTGTCCTAAGAAGAAATATAAATGGTGAAAAAGCACATGAAAAAATGTTCAACATCACTAGTGATTAGAAAAATGCAAATCAAAGCTACAATGAGATAACATTTCACACCTATTAGAATGGCCAGAAAACCACAAGTTTTGGAAAGGATGTGGAGAGATAGGCATACTTATTCACTGTTGGTGGGAATGTAGAATGGTACAGCCACTGTGGACAACTGTATGGCATTTCCTAAGGAAGTTGAATTTGCCATGTGACCCAGCAATACTGTACTGGTATATCTCCAGAAGAACTGAGAACAGTGACAAAAACAGACATCTGCATACCGATATGCATAGTGTAGTTATTCATAATTGCCAAAAGATGGAAACAACCCAGGTTCCATCAACCAATAAATGGATAAACAAATTATGGTGTACAATATGATGGGATATTATTCAACTGTAATAAGAAATGAAGTTGTAAAGCATATGACAATATGGATGAACGTGGAGGACATTATGTTAAGTAAAGCAAACCAAACACAAATGGACAAATACTGTATGATTGCACTATTATGAACTAAAGCTATTGTGTAAACTCATGGAGTTAATAACTAGAATATAGATCACTAGAAAATAGAAAGAGGTTAGCGAATGGAAAGCTGAGGTTTAATCTGTGCAGAATTGGTAAAAAGGTTGTAAATATTTGGAAATGAGTAGAAATGGTGAAAACACATCATAGTGTTTATAACTAGCACTGCTAATATATGGGTATGATATTGGTTGAAAGGAAAAGTCTACGGTCCTTTGTCTTACTAGAAGGAAAGCTAAAAAATGTAACATGGGAGTATATAGCATAGCAAAACCTCATATGAAATATGAATATGGGTAATATCGCATATATAATACTCTTTTTCTTTGGAAAAGAACAAATTAATGTTTATGTTACAATATGTGAATATCAGGCAAATATACAACTAAAGCACTACGGTCAGTTATGTATAAGAATATATTAATAATTGAAAAATACTAAGTGAAAGAAACTAGACAAAAGATACTCTATATTGTTTGACTCCATCTATACAAAATATAAATACAAATATATTAGAATGACAGAAACAGAATAGCAGGTATGATTGCAAGGGAAGGACAGGGAGATTGAGAGTTGATTATTAGAGATTTTTGCAGGTATGATTGCAAGGGAAGGACAGAGAGATTGAGAGGTGATTATTAGAGATCTTTGTTTGTTGCTTTTTGTTTATTTTTTTTTTTTGGAGTAATGAAAACACCCTAATATTGATTGAAATGATGAATGCACAATTCTGTGATTTTCTCAAATGCCATTCATTGTACTGTTTGGATGGATTGTATTTTTTATGACTATGTATCAATAAAATTGATTTTAAAAAGCAACTGGTACTAATTAGTCAGTTCCTAAATGGCAATTTCTATTAAAATTATTACATTATTTATTGTTTGCCATTATTCTTATTGTTCAAGTTTCTTCTGAATAAATAGACTATCTTGAAATGCTGTATCCAATTCAAGTAAATATAGTAATCTAATCATATCATATTAATAAAATAATACATTTTTTTCATTCAAGGAAATGAAAGGTCCATTTTAACAAAAATATGATAAATAAATAATAATAACTTCAATAATGTGCTATATCTTGATAGAACCATGGTGATTATGTAATTTCACAAAAAAATATGGACAAAAAAAGAATAACAATCATGTAATTTACATGGATGTCCTGTCTTTTGCCTCCCCCAAGACAATCTTTGCAATTGCAAATATGCTAAAAGGGCAGACAGCAGAGTGCTTTGGATGGGGACAGGCATAAGGTTGACAGATCTGAGTTTGTGTCCCGGGTACACTCTTTCAAAGATAGGAGGCCACTGTTGAGCCAGAACCTCACTAAGGTTCAGGATCAGAGGACTTGTCAGTATTTTAAAGTATAGCTCTTTAAATAAATATTTACTTTTGACAATTCTTAAAAAAAAAATAGCTGTTATTATCCTCATTTTACAGTTGAAAAAATAATGAAGAAAGATAACTAACTTCCCAGTACTCTCCAAAAATATATTAAACATACATGGCTTTAGAAAATAAAGTATTTAGAAGATTCTCAATATTTTTTCTCTTGGATGAAATGTTATTTACATTTGTAACTACAAAGGGGTAGTCTCTGTTCACCTGTGGTTGCTAGTTCTATTTTAAAAATCCATTTCATTGATCTGGACCACATCCATGTCCCCCACTACCTAAAATTGCTGAATTAATGAAGCCCCACTTTGTTATCATTTATAGTCACCTAATAGGCTCTTCATATATTTCCTTGTTTACCTTGCTGCCATTGAGGACCACCAAGATGAAATCGGCTCGCACAGTTAAAACACATAAGCAAGGACAGGATACCAGGCAATAGGCAAAAAGATACCCTTCTGTCCACCCAAGTCAAACAGCCCATTCTCTTGATGAGCTCCAGCTTGATGAGTTTCCTCAGGAACTACACTTACTGGGTCCACTTGTGTCTTTAAGGATGTTGATTAAAAAGTACCTTGTAAGAAATAAATCCCTACATCAATTTTGTCATCATTGTCATTAACCGGGAATTTTTAGAGACCATGGAGTTTCTTAGCAAACAATTTCATCATCAGGGAACAAAATTATATTTCCCCTTGCTCTTCTTTTGTTTCCAAACCTTTAAATATTAATGTACACCTGAACTCTATCCTTACCCTGGTTTTTACAATACATAGGTTTTAATTCATGTGCACACCTTAAACAATTGGTATTGACAGAATAAGGAACTGTTGGAAGGGGTTTTGAAACTCTATTCTAAACCAACGTTAAGGAGCACAGTGATTAATTATAAATATATGCTACAGACAGGACAGGGTTGGAGGATAGCTCCTCATGTGGCTGAATGTTACACCTTGGCCTAACACAATTTGGGCAAGATGTGTCAGTCCTCAACACCATTAATCATTCTAAAATCTAACGTCAGCTCTAAACTTTCTTGCTGGCCCAAGGACTTCTTTTGCAACTTGCTTATTTTACTGACCATATATAATTGGCTCTTCAGAGTTAATTCCCTTACATTTTTCTGCTTGTCTCCCTTGCTAAAACGTGGTCTATAAATTTAGGGACCATTTCCTCCACATTTAGCAACAACCTTGGCATTTGAGGCCTTTAATAGATCTTTAATGAAAGAAAACAGAAGGGGAATTCTAAATTTCAATCGTGTCTGGCAGTGTTGAACTTTCTAAATTCAGGCTCAAATTCAATTTACTTAAAAAGTGTGGTCTTTACGAAAGTTACAAGATATTATTTCTTTAATCCCCACTTCAATGTAATTTTTAAAGTAGTAAAAACATTTGAAAACTATTATAAAGTGATACCTGTTTGATAATTTCTTTTGTCTGGTTGAGGCAAAAATTGCTTTATAAATTAGTTTAGCTACCTACTACCTATTATTCAGTTTTCAGTTTAAGCATCACTCCTTCAAAAAGATCTTTTTTCACACCAAATGTAATCCATACATTAGTAGTAGAATTGTCATAGCAGTCTATATTTCTTACATCTAACACTTTCTAGTTACACAAATATGTCTTTATGTGATCATTTGTTTGTATTTCCCAGTAGCTTTCAAAAGGCATGAACTATGCTATTTTTGCTCACTACCCTGGGCTATGTGCATACAAATAATTAGTTTTTGAAGCATGAGTAAATCAATAAATATTTTAAAATATCATAGTCACTAATATCCCTTGAATTTTCTGACATGACTGTGTCTATTCAATATTTTCATATGTAATTGTATACACATATGAATTTGATTATTTCAAGTTATCTGATTCTGCAGTCTGTTCCTTTAATCTCTTTTGAAAAGCTCCAATCCAAAACAAAATTGAATTGAGGAATATTTCACCCTAAAGCCATTATGTAGAAAAAGCAGCCATAAATGTTAAATTCCTTCTAGAGTATTCAGAAACTCAGAACCTCATATAATAAGGTTCTTGTATACAATTTACATCTCAGATCTTTTTTACCCAATTCCAGTAGCTATGTAGCAGTAATGTTGAAGCAGTTAAGGATTAATACATTTAGGATTTCTCTCTGCCCTGTGTTCTTAAGTGAAACTCTTCCTGGCATTGCACCCTCTTCCTCCATCTAGTGAAAACTTTCTTCATAAGACTCTAATCTATATAAATATTAAAAGACTCATTACATGTTTTTGCACATTTTTGTTTTGTTTCAGCCTTCTCAAGTAGATATAATGGATTCTTTGAAGTCCAGAACCTCTTATCACAGTGCCTAATGCAATTCTGGCATATAATAGGTCCCAATAAATGTTTTGGTGAGTGAGTGAGTGAAACATTTCTAAATTTGCTGTGTCTGATTTTCATCCAAAGTTTAATATACTTATGAGTAACGATGTGACCCCAACTCAGGAAAGTATATAACTTTTTTCAGGCCAACATTTTTAAAGATTATAAACTATATCTGGAGGTACATTATTTGCAGTTTAGGTGATTTTGTTTTGTTTTCAAAAATTTACAAATGGAAAAAAATTCTCTAATGACTAATATCATCAAAATCTAAAAAAAGCATGCCCTGAAAGACTTATCATATTTAAATTTAGTGGCTTATTAGATGTGAATCCTAGAATTGTAGATCCTTTGAGGAATGCTGTCAAAAGCATAGGCATCCTCTTTTATCACATGGGAAGCTATTAAGGCAATAGGCTCCAATTCAAGTATGGAATTTTTTCTTTCTTCCAGACTTTGGGGTGGAGTGTCTGTGGGTAGTGTGCATAAAAATCACAAAGATTTTAACTCCACCTGGAACATAATTTTATTAGATAATCCAAGACTACACACAGCTGTTTGTGAAGTCCCTTTCTCTTACACAGACCACATTTTGAATTTTAATGGAACTTCATTCATCTTCCCAATGATCTAGCTGTGTGACTTCAACAAAACTGTAAGGGTGGGCATCTTTCATTTAACATCCACGAAAATTGTTGGAAACAGTTTTATGTTCTCTCTATCTCAAAGACATGACTCCTAGTCTGTGATACAAGATTCATCAGTAGTTGTTCCCTGGCACCAATTGAGTATGCATCCATTCAATTAAAAAAGTGAAAATATATTAATTGCTTTGAACATTTTGCTACTAGTGATATTAATAACTAACACTTATTGAATACTTACCGCTCGCCTAGTTCAATGACAAGCATATTGCATGCCTGAACATATTTATAAATGAATGACCTCTGTGATATATGGTATATTATTATAGAGATTTGGCAGGTGAGAAAACTCCACTTTCTCAGAGCTATTAAATTACAGAGCCATGTTCCGAATCATTAGTATTAGTGAGGAGAAACAGAGCACTTCATTATATTTTTAGAGAAAAGTCACCCAAATGGAGAAAGTAAGTTGTTATAGAAAATACTACTCTAAGGATTTATAAACATAATGGAAAATTTGCAATCTGCACAATTAATACATTGAATTGGTCACTCGTGAGCTCTCTCATATGTATTTCTAGGATTCTGCTTCTATGGATTTAGGCATATCACCAGTGCTGCCCTCCTCTTACCATAGACTAAGTAATTAAAACAGTTTGGAATGTTTTTTTTTAAAAAACTATAAGAATGGAATGTAAATTATTATGATGCTGAAGATAATGTACATAAATCTCTTACTTGAAGGCACCATGTAGTTTTACATTATTTACTACAAAAATTACCAAGCAAACCTCTTTGGTTAATGGAACTTTTGTTTTGTTTTGTTTATTTTATAAAAGCCTTTGTAGAAGGCACAGCTCTTTGTTGACACAGTGCTCATTGGTGACAATTGGCAACTGATTGCCAGAGATGGTTTGCTACACAATTTGTCAGGAAAGAGCAGAGAATAAAATTGCAGCAATCACTTGATATTATTTTGAGTATGTTGACCTAGGATTCAGTCAATATGATAAACTCTGAAAGAATTCCTTTGAAGAAGTTTTATTTTAGAAAAAAATGTATACTTGTTTTTCATATTGTCTTTAACAAACTTTCATGGAATAAATATTATGAATCATAATTGCATAACTGATAAAATCACCAATATAACACACATAGTTTAAGTTTTGTTTAGTTTCATTTTATATATGGTTTACAAGCATTTTGTAAACTGCAAAACTAGTCCACCATCATATAATATTTGAAATGCTTCGTGTTAGGGAGAGCAATCACAAACATATACAACCCCTGTAAGGTAAGAACGTCATAAGTTTTTAACCAAGGGTATAGAATTTATTTGAAGCAAGAGCAAGAGATATGACATAGCAAATATGCGTTTGCCAGGTTCCCAGAGTTCCAAATGGAGACACTGCAGCTGGTGAAATTGTCCGAGCAATGGTGTGGGTTCCTGGGTAAAGGAAGCTCAATTTTCACTCTGCTAACATCGTCATTCAGGAATCCAGAAGGATTTTAATAAAAACTAAAAAATCTATGTGCTTCCACTGAAGAAACACTTATAGTCACTTGGTTCTCCTCATTCCAAAAACAACCACAACATCCACAAAGACACCACCTCTTCACTTTAAATGAGAAATCAAGTTAAGTCAGTGGCCAAGAATCTTTCAACAATACCTTCAGTCCTCTACTTCCCAATGTTCAGGAAACCCCATTTTCTTGCAAAATTCTGAGAAAAACATATTTCCATGCTACTTCCCAAACTTCATAATTAACATTTTAAATCTCAGTAATGGAATAAGTGTTAGATCTAATCATTATTTTGAATCAAGAACTAGGAGTTTTGTTGTACAAACTTAACAATTTTATCATCTCAACAATCCAAAAGGCAGGTTTTATTCACAATTTTAAAATGAAAGAAAATTTAAAATTTCAAGTTTCAGGATTTAAAATTATTTGTTTTGTATCTGCAATATGGCACCAAGATTTATTCAATCATCCCTATAAAGTTTGATAATCACATAGGTTTTTTTCATAATATCTTCTCCAGGCAGAAGTAGCTGTCCACAGCTAAAGGAATATAAGAAACAAGTTCAAAGTAGCCTGGGGAAATGGATTAGCTGCTTAAAGATATAAAAGAAGCCACCCAAGTGGGAGACAAAGTATATTTCTTATGGCATAGAAAGAGCATTCACATTCCTCTAAACAGGGAATTCCTGAGGCCATAACTTAACAAAAGGCCAGGACAAGATCCAGGCTCAGAAAAGATGGAAAGCAACCTGCCCTTCACTTTTTCTTCAGGCTGAGCTTCATAGAAGGGCTAAAAGCTGCAGGAGAGCATCAGAAAATCCAAAGACAATTTTCAAAGACAAATTGCAAAAACTGTGGAAGATATTTTTTCACTGGCTTGTTTAAACATGTTAGCTCCTGGCACTCAAGAAATTCTCTACCATATCATTATCTGTGTAAAAACTTAAGGAACAGTCACCTCAGGGACTAAATCTGAGAGTTAACATAGTAAAATATTAAAATGTATAGTGCGCAAAATAATTACAAGACAATAAAACGGAAAATGATTGTCTATACAAAGGAATGAAATAAAAATCCAGAAAACATCAGTGGAGTAGACCAAACTGCACATATCAGATTATTTTTTTAAACAAAGATCTTCAATATGCTTAAGGAGATGAAGGAAAACAAGGAAAATAACTTTGCTGAATTTTTTTTATTAGCACAGGTAGCTTTGCAGTGGATTTTATCTAGATTTTCATTTCAGAATGGGCAATATTATGTAAGTGGGAAAGTGGGCAAACTTTGGATTTGAGCCACCTGGGTTCAAGCTCTATCCATGCCACTTACTTCCAAGGCAATTTTGGATAAGGTTCATAATTAATAAAATGGGAACAACTTTGAGGCCAATAAGGCTATTATAATTTAGTGAACTACTATATGTAAATTGCCTAAACAATGTTTGATGCATGGCAAGCATTATATTAACTTTGGTATGCTATGATTTTTGTTACTATGCCATTTCTTTAAGGGTGAGGAATACCTGCAAGATATGTAGAAAAATATGTAGCTGACTTAAAGTGGCCAGGAAATGGTATATACAGATAAAAATCATCAAGTTTTGCAATGTTAATGACACAATTCTACAGCCAAAGTTAACCTTTCAGTTAAATAAAATGCACTTTAAAAAACTCATCCCAAGTCTGTACCATAATTATATTGCATCTTATAGCATAATTTCTGTTTTTGTTTAATGCTCTATTTGCTTAAATCTAATTTATTTTGTGTTCATGATATGTTTGAATGATTAATTGAGATAGAACTGCGAGTTATGTAAAATGTGTTCTTTAAAATCCAGACTCATAGGACTCTTGGAATTTTGTAGATGTGAATTAGTTATTCTATTATAATGCCAAGAAGTCCGAATTCTATATATTAGTTGAAGACAAGTGTGAAAAATGAATGTAGTTAGTTTTTCTCAGCTTGGGTTCTTGTAACCACTTTCAGAATAATGGGAAAAGTTTTGTCTAATGAATTTATCAAGGAACTTGACACATAGAATATAAGTTTCAATTAAAAGAAAAGTTATAGTAAAAAATGTAGACAATGATTTCTGACATTTAAAAATTTTTCTGTATTTTTTTGTATTTTGTATTTTGTCTGTGAAGCAATCCTGTAAATTGGTACTACTTTGATTTCTCTTTTGCATAAATACATAAATTTGACCTCAGGATAGCAGTTGACTTATTTCTTATTTGTGTTTGATTTTGGTTTTGGTTTGAAATTCTGTTTGCAAGCTTGTATTCTCCTGAGCTTATTTAAGTACTTCATTTCTACTTGACTCCTAAATCAAATCAAATTGTTTCTCACCTCAGCTTGGAAAACTAATACTGACTCCTGATTACTCCTGTTGCATGGCGATTGATTACCTTGAACTAATTTTAGCTGATTAAATATTTTAATTGCTCAGTATGAATGAACCAATATTGAGCCATAAGGAAAAAATATTTACAATATTAACTGTTCTTTTACAGAATTTTAAGATAGAAAATTGCATGACAATTGTAGCATGGTGATAGAAGCTGGGGATTCAAATTACCAGGGAAATTTTGTTCCAGTCATCTAAACATCACAGGGTCCACATATATCACTAGAATTATATGCATATATCTAAAAGTGAAATTTTCCTTTGATTCTAAAATTGAAGTAGGTTCCCTAGATTTCCCTGAGATAATAGTGTGGCTTATAATAAATAGAAGAGTAGAACTGTCTATGATTTTCGCATTTATTATTTTCTGAACTAACTATATCTTTACTTATAAAACTGCATTATTTATCTTAGATTATAATTAAGTCATTTATTTTGGGGTTTAAGTCTGAAATAAAGATATATATTGCAAAATTTTAAGTACATTTTTATTTCTTGAAATTTAGAAGTATAAAACAAGGCCAAATTCAAATTATGCAATATCATAAAGCTAGAGAAATTATTTCTCTCAGCTGTATTAATTATTGAAAGTTGCCAGTAATTAACCTTACTATATACAATATTTCTCCATTCCCAGCTATCTTATACCTTGTGGGCATTACTACAGAGTGACTTGACTGTTTTGGAGTTTGGTTTCATTATAAACTAGGTAATGACATTCCAGTATTGAAAAAATAATTAAAACAACAACAACAAAATAATAACATGAACAAAAGAACAACATGTTGATTTTCCCTTATTGCCTGAAAAATAAATTTCTGAACAAATTGCACTTATCTAACTTATTAGCTTCATATTACATCATTAAAATCTTTTCAAGTAATCAATTGTCTAACAAAATGTCTCTGCATGTTGAACTATTTTATATCCATAATTTTAACTCATTCTCTAAACCTAAAATGCACTTTCTTATCCTCTACTTTCATAAATTTTATTCAGTATTTAAGAACTTACTGGAAAGCTATGCCCATGTCAAGGTAAGAAATTTGGTAAACAAAAGCTTCATGAATACTTAATTTCATTCATATAAAATAGTCCCACTACAAGCAAAGAGAAGTTACATAAGGTGGAGAAAAATTATTTTAAAAGCATTATTGAACCAGTCAGGGAAGGGGAAGTAACCAATTTCCTTAGGCACAAAGGGAATAGGGAGGCTGAGCCACAGAAACTGTCTTCATAGTGGTACCTATGGTGAGATCACCAGCATGCAAACTGCCAGTTAGGTATTCATCCTATGCAAGCAGAGGCCTTGGGTCGGAATAAGCTGGTGGGGAGGGCAATGGTAAATCTTTATATTCTAGATATTTAAAACATCCGAAGAATTTATGCAAGGATGGCAAATAGAGTGATAAATAGATGAGGGATTTGAAAATGAAGGCAATTTTTACTGTGAAAAATACTAAACACCTATTTAATAGAGATTAAGTAATAAAGAAAATTGATAAATGCCATGAAAACTTATATTTAAGAAATGAGTTCCAGTAAAATAAGTAAGTTTAAGTTCATCTTTCAACACACGGGAATGAAAGTAGAGAACACGAACAAATGGAAAACTATTGAAAGTGACAGAATACCCTATAAAACATAAAATTATACTGAAAACATTCATGTCAACATCAACAATATGAGAAAAAAAATGTATTTTAAATGTTGAGATGGAAACAATGATACCCTTACAATCCCATACCAAACCAATCTATCGTTGAAGAATGAGGACAAAAAAATAGGAGAATTTTCTAGTCAAATAACCTTACTGAATGAATTGATCAATTTTAGGAAAAATTAAATGGAACCCAAAAAATAGAAGTAAAAAATGGTTAACAAATAGTGAATTTGAAACTATACCTAAAGACAGATAAAATGTATGAAGAAATAATAATAATTTAGACAATTAAGGTTAAAAAATTAGAAAATCAATTGTAAGAGTGAAAGTGTGAAACACTTAGGTCATAAAATAAATAACTATTCAGACCAACTCTTCCAAAGAGAATAGCTAGAAAATATAGATAAAATCTGACACGAACTGTTTGAAAGCATCTGAGGTCAGTGAAGACAGCAAGGACTTGAGTAAACATGATCCTGGAATATTGAGAAATGTGTTGTTAAGCTTAACATACTCTTTTCCTTTTACCTTTGAGTCTTTTGCTTATTCAAAACCATGATAAATATTTTCATGTATAGATGGCATAATGGATAATTTTTCCCTAAAACTGCATTTTATAGAAAGCAAGAAAATTGAAATTGAAAACACAACCTGCAATAAGTAAAATGGAGAAATAAATAATGATTATTATATAGATTAGACTTGAAAGACACAAAAAATTAATAAACTTATGGATAAGTAGCAAATATCTAGAATAAATCTCTGTGAAGAAAAAAAGATGAGAAAATTCAGAGAAGAGAATAAAAAAATATAATACATGCTGACAGGTGAAATAAATGTGTAACTGGAGTCATAGAGTAGAAGGTAAGAATAACAATGACAGAATAAATATTTGAAGTGTTATTAAGTAAGAATTGTCATCAACTGGAGGAATATCAAGACACACATTCAAGAAATTTTATTATCAGGGATGCAGATGTGGCTCAAGCAATGGAGTGCCTGCATCCCACATGGGAAGTCCTGGGTTCATTTCTTGGTGCCTTCTAAAGAAAACAAACAGCAAGGATACAGTGAACAGACATCAAGCAAAACAATGAGCAGACAATGAGCAAAACAACCAGCAAACAACCAACAAAAAAAATAATAAATGAGTAAAAAATGAGCAAAAAAATTCACAACAACATGCCACCAAATGGGAAGCTGATGTGGCTCAGTGGTTGAGTGCCAGTCTCCCACATAAAAGGTCCTGGGTTCAATCTCCAGTCCCAGTACTTCAAAAAAATAATAATAAAATAAATAAATGCTAAACAAAAAAATTATGATCAACAGGAAGGGTAAATATGAAGATAACCTAGGCTTTAAATGCAATAGTAAAATAGAAGAAAAATGTATAACCATTAGTTTAAGCATATATGTTTGGAGAAGAGAAAAAAGAGATCAATTTAAGAAAATTCATAGATATAGGCAAACTGAGTCTAAAGTTTACATGGAAAGATAAGAGGCATAGAATAACCAAGACAATTATAAAGAACAACAAAGTTTCAGGAATGATATTTCCCGATTTCAATATACTGTAAATATAAATTTACAGTAAAGAAGACAGCATACCATTGGTAAAGAATAGACACAAATAAATGGACCTGAACAGAGAGCTCAGAAACTGACTTACAAAAATAAAGTCAACTGATATTTGAAAAAGGATCAAAAGCCATCCAATGGAAAAACATAGTCTTTTCAACAAATGATGCTGGAACAAATGAATATCTGCGTGCAAAAAAAAAAAAAATGAATCGAGACACAGAACTTGCATGCCTTACAAAATTTAATTGAAAATAGAACATAGATCTAAAATTAAGCACAAAATGATTTCTAGAAGATAACATAGGAGAAATTCTAGAAGACCTTGGGTTAGGTGATGAACTTTTAGATAAAAAATCAAAAGCACATTACATGAAGAGCTCGAAAAGTTGGACTTCATTAAATTAAATTAAATTAAAATTTTCTACTCTGTGGGGTAAAAAACTGTTAAGAGAATGAAAATGTAAGTCACAAATTTGGAGAAAATATTTGGAAAACACTTAACTGCTCAATGGCCTTTCTCTCAAATATACATGAAGTCTTAAAACTCAACAATAAGAAAACAATCTAATTGGAAAATGGACAAAAGATCTAGACAGATCTCTCACCAAACAAGGCATGCAGATGACAAATAAACATATGAAAAATTATTCAGCATAATTTATCATTTGGAAGTTGCAAATTAAACACCATGAAATACTACTATGCTTCTATCAGAATTGCTAAAATCCAAATGCTGATAGGAGATGGTGCAATAAAAACTCTTATTGGTTGCTGGTGAGAGTGCAAAATGGGACATCAACTTTGGAAGATAGTTTGACAGTTTGTTGCCACCTAACATTATTACCATATGATCCAGCAATCACACCCTTAAGTCTTTACCCCATGATGTTGAAAACTTTGTCCCCACCAAAACTAGTACAAAATTATCTATAGCAGTGTTATTCATTGCTGTCAAACTGGAAGCAATCAAGATATACATCTATAAGTGAATGGATAAACACTTCCTTCCAATGGATGGCACTTCCATGAAATGCAATATTATTCAAAAACAAAAAGAATTGAATTATTAAGGCACAAAAAACTTTGAGATAGCTTCAGTGCATATTGCTAAGTAAAAGATGCCAGTCTGAATAGGCCATATACTCTATGGTTCCAATTATATTACATTTTTGAAGAGGTGAAGCTATAAGGACAGTACAAAAAAAAAAAAGGTCACGATAGAGGGGGATGAATAGGTGAAACTCAGAAAATATTTAGGACAGTGAAATTATTTTGCCTGACATTGTAATAGTGAATACATGACATTACACATTTGTTAAAACTATTAGAACTCTACAACACAAAAAGTAAATCTTAATAACTGCAAATTACAATGAAATCCTTTGGGAGGTTGGGGGAACCCAGGAAAGAATTCGGATTGTGACAAAAGAATATGACTATATGGCAAATGGAAGAAACAACCTCACTGAAAGAGGTAAAGAAAAGATTCTGACTTAAGTCACTTTGGGAATGAATGGAGTTTGTATAACTAAAGGCAAAAGAATATGCACATAAGCACTATATTTTTTTGTTGATAAAGTTGTGCCCATAGGGTATGAATTAACCATTCAATTCTGCTATACTTGTTTCTGGGATTGAAAAATTAATAAATGAATGGCAGATGGTTGAAGCCTGGTTTCTCATTGTTGAAGTTGAAATATGCAGAAAAGTAAAAGGAGGAGACCAGAATGATCCATGTGGTAATGGTTTACAGTTGCACACAATAAGTACCCATGTTGAACTTAATATGGATACAGATGGTTACTTATAGAAGTATTTATAGATACGTGCATATACACAGATTAGTATATACACCTATATTTCTTTGCTATATTAGATGACAAAGCCTGGAAGAAACAACATTCCAGTAGCAACATTCATACCTAGTGCACCATTTTGGTTTCTAATACCATTCTTTAATAAAAGAGAATGAGGGTGTTTTGGAGAAATGCCTGATTCTAGGACTAAGTCAGGAAATATGCTAAAAAATAAAAGCCACATTGCAAGGGGTATGTCAAAGGGCATAGAAGTCAGCTGAGGAGCTCTCAGTGGCTCAAGATGGAATAATTTTAGCAACAAAATAAAATATTGTTGAATTGTTACCCAATGTATAAAACTAATAGCCATAAATCCATACTGATTTAAATGACTGAATAAATTTACAAACTAGGGACAAATCCTGTGCAGAAGAATCATGAGTAAATTCTGTTGATAATCCACCCTGAAAAGTGAAAGCATTATTTCCATTCTTTAAATGTGGGCTATGCATAGTTCTTCCAAAGAATACAACATGGAAAGGGGTGGGGGAGAGCTGGAAGAGAAACATTACAGTGAAGAAACCTGTCAAACACTACTACAACCAGGTGATCAAGGTCAACATCAGCTGCCCTAAACTGTGTTGATACTATGTATGCCTGATATGAATTGATGAAAATAGCACTTTACTTCTGTGATCTTCCTACCAAAAATCTGTTACCCCTATCTAATCATGAGAAAACTATCAAATTGTTTCAAAACAAGGAATATCTGATTAACTGTCAGACCCAAGAAAGGGAGCCTTAGGACACCGATTACTAAATGTAGTGTGGCGTACTTGGTGGTATCCTAAACAGAAAAAGGTCATCAGATAAAAATTAAAGAAATTTGAATAAACTATGAACTTTATATAATAAAGATTCATCAATACTGTTTCATTAATTGGGAAAAATTACTATATATAGGTAAGATATTACAAACAGAGGGACCTGTATGAAGTGATTAATATTTAACAATTATAGTGCTAATTATAGGTTCAAATAAAAGGGGCAGAAGAGTTATGTGTAGGGAAATTATAAATGAGTCTAACTTTGTTACATTGGGGAGTATAAATTCTACAGTAAGGCCCACTGACAAAGTGCTAAATTCCTGAGATTGTCTGCCCTGCTTATAGTGTCTAGATTTGTCTAGAGCCCTCATAAACCCCACTGCTGGAGGTAGTGTTTACTGTGGCAGTCAATGAGAACCTGCTGAGAGGTGCATAAGCATAACCTGTGGAATGACCTCCTGACTCATTTTGAAATCTCTGAGCCATAAAAATGCATTTGTATTTAATATTTCCCCCTTTTGGTCAAGATCTTTTTCCAGATGCATTACTAGTTGGTGTTTGGTAATAATCTCTCATTGCCAGGGAGGCTTATCCCCGGGAATCATGTCCCATGCTGGGGGGAAGGTAGTTAATCTATATGCTGAGTTTGGTTTAGATAGAGACCACATTTGAGCAACAAGGAGGCTTTCAGGAGGTAACTCTTAGGTAATATATAATACTCGTCTAAGTTTCAATTTCACAAGAACAAGGTTCATAAATACAATCACAATATCAAGGGCCTGGTGTAATAGTCTGTCCTCTTTTGTTAGGCACTATGCATATACTCAGGAGTTTCTTGCTGCGCTAGTAGAGATTTAGCAGGACTCCCCAGGATGAGAATTCAATATTCTTTCAGTTACTGTTTGGGCCTCCACTCACTTATTAACACCCTATGAGCACTTCATATGCCTTAGAGGTATGCCCCAGGTGCACTTCTCTCCACACATCACTCATCTCTGATACCTCGAAATAGAGATCCTCCTTTGCCACAGTTGTTAACCTTCTGTTATCCAAAACCTCCCCCAAAACAAGCCAGACTCACCCATGACTACTAACAAAAGGATGATGATGGACAATGCCCATCCCAAAACACAGAGAGCACCTGCAACTGCAAGCAAGACAGTTCCATCCATCTGCTCCATGTGATCTAATTCCCCTCTCAATCAGAAGCAGAGTGGGCATTGCCATCCCCAAATCTTCAATATTAGGGAATGAACAATGGATTAAAGTACACTTAATATTATTCTAATATAGACTTATTATTCTAGCAATGAAAAAACTAACATCATTGATATAAAGGCTGTGGCCACCAGAGGTTCTGAGTGGAGGGAGAGGGAAGAATAGGTATAACATAAAGACTTTTCTGGGACATTGGAATTGTCCTGCATGACACTACAATGATGGACATAGGCCATTATACATTTTGTCAAAACCTATAAAATTGTGTGGAGCAAAGTATAAATTCTAATGTAAACTATAGTTCATGGTTAGTAGCAATGCTTCAATATGTGTTCATCAATTGTAACAAATGTACCATACTAATGAAAGATGTTAAGGTGGGGAAAGAGTGGGAGGGAGAGGAGGTGGGGTATATGGGAATCCCTTATATTTTTTATATAACATTTATGTAGTCTAAAGCTTCTGTAAAAATACAAAGAATTTTAAAAATTTAATTAAAAATGTACAGGACCTATAGAGTAAATAGTACACATTATTCCCGAAAGTAATTAAAGAAGATCTACATAATTGGAGAAATATATCATGTGCATGGGATAGAAAACTCAAAATTCTAAAGATGGAAATTTTCCCAAAGTTGATATGATATTCAATGCAATCATTTTCATTTTTTGGTAGAAATACAAAAGACCCAAATTCTAAATGTCTATGAAAACAATCTTGATTAGGAAAATCACTGCAGTAAAAAGAACAGAGTTAGATGACGCATACTACTTATTTTCAAAACTTACGACAAGCTGCCAGCTATCAAGAAGGTATGATATTGTTAAAGGATAGAAAAAAATACCTAACATTTTTGATAAATTGATTTTCAACAATGTTGCCAAAGCAATTATAGAAGGAAAGGACAATAAGAATATTTTCAATAAATGGTGTTGGAAAAATGAATACATATATATACAACAATAATGACTTTTAAGCTTTACCTCCCAATATACTCACAAATTAGTTTAAATTGGATCATAGATATAAAGCTAAAGGCAAAGAAAAACATTTGCTATTCAATATATATTCCATTAAGAACACCAAAAGACAAGCCACAGACTGGGAGATAACATTTGCAAGTCATTTATTTGATAAATAAATTTCATATAATGAGATTATATATATATATATATATAAATTTTACAACTCAATAATAAGAACAGACCACCAAATTTAAAAACGGACACAATATTTGAATGTACATTCCACCAAAGAAGCTCCATGCAGTGCTTATAAATATATGAAAATATGCTCAAATATGCTTTAGAGCAATGCAAATGAAAATCAAAATTATATAACGCTGTACACCTACTAAAATTGACTATCAACAAAAAGCCTGACAATACCAAGCACTACTGGAAATATTTCAAATTTGAGCTCTCATAGACTATGGTAAGAAATATAAAAATTGTACAACCTCTTTGGAAAACAGTTTAGTAGCTTAAAAATGTTATAAATATACCTACCCATCATTTGCACTCCTTTATATATAGACTCATGAAAAAAGAAAACATACACCCTCACAATAATTTATGCATGGATATTCAAAACAGCTATTTGTGTAATTGCTAACCACTGGAAAATATCCAAATTAAAAGCTGTGAATTGATTAAAAAAAATTTGGTATATGCCTACAATGAAAATCTACTTGGCAATAAAATGGAAAAAATAGCTGATAATATGCCATAACATGGATGAACTTTAAAAACCTTATTTTGAGTGAAAAAAAGCCAGAAGCCAAAGGTTGTGTATTATATGATCCTGTTCACATTACATTTTTGAAAAGATATTATTGTAGAGACAGAAAGCAGAGGAGTGGTTATCAGGGGCTTGACATGCAAGTGGAGATTAATGGCAAACAAGCATGAGGGAACATTTTGTTATGATGGATGTTTGTATTTATTGTACTTTATACATGTATTAAAATTAATAAGCTGTAGACTCAAAATAAGTGAACCATAAAGCATATTGTAACTGAATAAATCTAATCAAGGTAGAAAAAATGAAAAAGCAATAAAGATCATATGAGAATTAATAGAAAATTACCAATGTAATAGATTTAAAACCAAAACATATCAATAATAATATTAAATATTAATAGTCTATAAACATGAATTAAAAGTACAGGTTGTGAGATTTGATTTACAAAAAGTAAAACTTCATTATATGTTTGTCTAAAATAAGCTGACTTTAAATATAAAGGAATAGAGAGATTAAAGTTAAATGGTGGAAAAAGAAGATATACCATGACAACGTTAAAATAAATAGCTGGAATGACTATCTTAGTATGAAACAAAATAGATTTCAGTGCAGGATAAAGAGATGTATTTTAATATGACAAAAGTTCCAATTCATCAAGAATGTTTATATTCCAGTGAAAAGACCTTCAAAACACAAAGTAAAATCTGGTATAACATTACCTTCCTCCAAGCGTGGGACATGGCTCCCGGGGATGAGCCTCCCTGGCAAAGAGGGATTACTAACCAATGCCAACGGGCAGTAAAACTGGGAAGAGACCTCAAATAAAAGGGGGAAATGGTAAAGATAGATGAGTTCATAGGGCTAAGAGACTTCAAAATGAGTCGGGAGGGCAACCCAGAGGTAACACTTCTGCAAATCCCAGTAGGACCTCCTAGACTTCCAATATGGAAATCACCCCAAACAGAGGGCCACCAGAGGTCTTTGAAGATA
>PVKH010000490.1:0-37632 GCA_004027955.1 Chaetophractus vellerosus
CGCCCGTGTTGGCCTGCCTTCTTGAGGTGGTCCGCCCATTCGAGGAGGCCCAAGGACCGAACCCGGGGCCTCCCATGTGGTAAACCAGTGCCCTACCAACTGGGCTATACAGCCAGCCCCCAATAGTGTTTCTATACACTACTGATGTGCAATATCAGGAGGAAATCAGAAAAAAATTCCATTTATAAAAGCAAGTAAAAGTTTAGGAATAAACTTAACCAAGGACCTAAAGGACCTGTATTCAGAAAACTACAAAACATTACTAAAAGAAATGGAAGAAGACTTAAATAAATAGAAGGACAATCTGTGTTCATGGATTGGAAAACTAAATATTGTTCAGATGTCAATTCTACCCAAAGTGATTTACAGATTCAACACAATCCCAATAAAAATCCCAACTGTCGTTTTCACAGAAGTGATTGCCAAAAGTTGGAAAGAACCATGTTTCAATCAATTGATGAATGGATAAACAAATTGTGGTGTATATACATGATGGAATATTAGACAGTGTAAGAAGAAATGAATTCGTCAAGCATTAGACAACATGGATGAACCTGGAGGACATGATGTTGAGTGAAGCAAGCCAGACACAAAAAGACAAATATTGTATGATTGTGCTATTATGAACTAAATAGATTGTGTAAACTCAGGAGTTAATAATTCAAATATAGGTCACCAGAAAATAGAAGATGGGTAGAGAATGGAAAGCTGAGGGTTAATCTGTGCAGAATTAGTAAAAAGGTTGTTTGTAAACTTTTGGAAATGAGGAGAAATGGGTAAAGCACATCTTGGTATTCATAAGTAGCAGTGCTATTGTATGGGTATGACAGTGGTTGAAAGGGAAAGTCAAGGGTCATGTATGTTACTAGAAGGTAAGCTAAACTATAACATGGGACTGTTCAAGATAAAACCTCATGTAAAACATGAATATGGATGCTATTGCATATATAAGACTTTTTACAAAATAGAAATACAAATATACTAGAAAGAAGGAAAAAGAATAGCAGCTATGTACTGCAAGGAAAGCATAGAGAGATTGAGAGGTGATGAGTTTCATTTGTTTTTTATTTAATATTATTATTATTGGAATAATGAAAGTGCTCTAAAAATGAAGTGATGAATGCACAAATATGGGACTACCCCAAATACCATTCATTGCACGCTTTGGATGGATTTATGCTTTATTCATATGTATCAATAAAATTGATTTGTTAAAAAAAAAGTATGTGTTGGGACGTGGATGTAGCTTAAGCGGTTGAGTGCCTGCTTCCCTCATGAGAGCTCCTGGGTTTGGTCCCTGGTGCTTCTTAAAAACAACAACAACAAAATAAATAACAACAACAATAAAAACAATGAAAATACTAACTCAGGGGAGTCAATATGGCTCAGTGGTTGAGTACCACCTTCCTACATAAGAGGTCCTGGTTCAATACCCCACCCCGGTACCTCAAAAAAATGTGTGTTTTTTCATGTTCCATAACTCCAAATCTAGTAATTTATCCTCAAGAAATACTTGTAGGAATTCACAATAATATATGTTCAAGGATATCCTTGAGACAGTTATTTTTAAAGAGCAAACTGAATAAAAGATAATGTCTTTTTATGGGGAATTTGCTTATCAAATTATCATGCAGCCAAACAATGGACTATAAATATAGTACATTATTGTAATAGTTAATTTTATGTGTGAACTTGTCCAGGCTATGGTGTCCAGTTGCTTGGTCAAGCACTGGTCCCCTTGCTACTGTGAAGGTTTTTCCTCAGTGGAATTTGCATCTATAACCAGTTGATTGCATCTAAAATTAGCAAAGGAGATTGCCTTCAGCAATGTGGGAAGTCTTCTCATCTAACAAGTTGGAGGTCTTAAAAGCCAGAATTGAGGGCTTCAGAGGTCAGAAGAATTTCTGCCTCAACTTCAGTATTGTCTTTTGCCTGAATTTCCAGCCAGCCAGCTTCCACTGGGGAATTCAGACTAAGGAATTCAACAACGTATTTATCATAATTTCCAGGTTGTACCTGCCCATTGGAGTTCAGATTTGTTAGTTCTACTTCTCTGGAGAACCATAACTTATCAACTAGCACCACAAAGCTTTTATCAACAAATATTTCTCTAATCATTCCTTTTCACCAAGTATTTTTCTCACTAGAGGTAACCTCTTTCAACTTATGTAGCTTTTTGTTTTCCTGGTATTTTTACTTCCACATTTGAAAAGAGCATGTTATACAATCATTTATCGATTTTCTCATTTTAGGGATTACATACTGACTTCCTGTTTTGTAAGATTAGGATTCAGCTTCCTAAACAACTTCATCTTCCAATACACACATATTCTCTATATACTCTTCCTGATATAGTTATACCATATATGATGGTTAGATCAATATTCACTGTTTATATGATATCAACTCAGTAAATATTACATCTATGAACATTTTTTCTAAGCTGAGTCACATAGGGATTCTTGAACAGTTTGTTTTCTTTGGAGTTAAAAATAACATTTTGTGTGCTTGCTTTATTTTCAATTATCCTGCACTAATTCTTCCTCAAACTCTCTGAAAGACTTGTAAAAATTCTTTGAAATATAATCAGACACATGTGGTATTCTACTAAATTTTTTTTTCCTGAAAGGCAACTCTCCTGGTCACCTTCCACCTTCCCAGCTGTATGTTCCCCCCTTAAATTGCTTATTTATTATATATATCTTATTTATCATTTGCTTTTCCTAATAGAGTGAAATTTCTTCAAGGACAGGATTTTTGTCGGTTTTATATATTGATATATCTCAAGCACATAGAATAGAGCTGAACAGATTCTACACTTATACTTGATATTTAACTAGAGAAACCAAGAATGGAAATTCTTTTTCTTCATAATTTTGAATGTGTTTATTGTTTTCGAAGTTCCAGTGTTACTGTTAAGAAACTTCCTGCCAGTCTTTTAAAAAAAAACATTTTTTGATTAGGTAATCCATATAGATATTTGAAAATTCAAACCTATATAAAAGTCTCACTTCCACCCTTGTCCACTTCTCCTGGTTATTCCTGTCTATGGTTAACCATTTTTATTAATATCTTGATCAGTCTCCCAATGTTTTAATGCATCTATAATGAAATACAAATATTCATTCTCATTATCTTCTCTTTCTTACACAAAAGATAGCATTTTATACATTCTTCACATTCCATTTTTCTTCAGGATATACATAAAATATATCCTGTATTTTTTTCATACCAAGACATGGTATCATCTTCATACTTCTAATTCAGAGATAAATGATATTCTATTGTTGGCTGTACATAGCATATTCATCCAGCTTTCTATTGCTAGAGACCTGGGTTGTTTTCCAGGTGTTTGTCTTTACAAACAATGCCACATATAATTTCATCCTTGTGCAGATATAGCTGTAATGGGATTGTTTGGATAAAGAGTAAATCCATCTGTAATATTAGTAGGAACTTTACAAGCCAACCTAAATAGAGTTAGAATGTAGAATATTGGTTACAATGGGCTGGGTTGGGGATAAAGAGTGTGATATAATGCTTAATTTGCACAGAATTTCTATTTAGGTTGGCTTTATTTCATTTCAGTGCAATCTACATTTGACCTTTTTTGTCTGGCTTATTTCACTCAACATAATGTCTTCCAGGTTCATCCATGTTGTCACATGTATCAGGACTTCATTCATTTTTACAGCTGAATAATATTCCATTGTATTTACATACCACATTTTGTTTATCCACTCATTTGTTGATGGACACTTGGGTTGCTTCCATCTTTTAGCAATGAAGAAAAATTCCACTATGGACATAAGTGTGCAATTATCTGAGTTCCATGCTTTCAATTCTTTTGGATATATATCTAGTAGCAGAATTTCTGGGTAATATGGTAATTCTATGCATAACATTCTGAAAACCTGCCAAAATGTCTTCCACATTGGCTGTACCATTCTTTCTAGCAATGAATGAATGTACCTATTTCTGAACATCCTCTCCAACATTTGTAATTTTCTGTTTTTTCTTTTAATAGTGGCCATTCTAGTGGGTGTGAAATGGTCTCCTTGTGGTTTTGATTTGCATTTCCCTAATAGCTAGATGTTGAGCATCCTTTCAGGTGATTTTTAGACATTTGAATATCCTCTTTGGAGAAATGTCTATTCACTTGTTTTAAAATTGGATTACTTGTCTTTTTATTGTTGAATTGTAGGACTTCTTTTCATATTCTGGATATTAATCCCTTATTGGATATGTGGTTTCCAAATATTTTTTCCCTTTGAGTAGGTTTTCTATTCACTTTCATGATAAAATCCTTTGATGAATGAAAGTTTTTAATTTTGATGAGGACCCATTTATCTATTTTTTCTTTTGTTGTTTATGCTTTGGGTATAAAGTCTAAGAAACCATTGCCTAATACAAGATCCTGAAGATACTTCTGTACATTTTTTCTAAGCATTTATAATCCTGGTTCTTATGTTTAGGTCTTTGATCCATTTTGAATTAATTTTTGTATATGGTATGTGATAGGGCTCCACTTTCATTCTTTTCATATGGATATCCAGTTCTCCCAGCACCATCTGTTAAAGAGCCTATTCTTTCCCAATTAAGGACTTGGCAGCCTTGTCAAAAATCAATTGGCCATAGATGTGAGGGTCTATTTCTGAACTCTCAATTTGATTCCCTTGTTTAATATATCTATTCTTGTGCCAATACCATGTTTTAACCACTGTAACTGTATAATAAGCTTTAAAGTCAGGAAGTGTGAGTCCTCCAAATTTGTTCTTCTTTTTCAAGATAGTTTTGGCTATTCCAGGCTCTATACCCTTCCCAATAAATTTGATGATTGGATTTTCCATTTTCTGCAGAATTTTGTTTGGGATTTTATTGAATCTGTAAATCATTTGGGGTTGAATTGACATCTTAATGATATTCATGGATATCCATGAACACAAATACCCTTCCATTTATTTAGGTCTTCTTTAAATTCTTTTAACAATGTTTTGTAGTTTTCTGTGTACAAGTACTTTGCATCCTTGGTTAAATTTATTCCAAGATATTTCCTTCTTTTGATTGCTATTGTAAGTGGAATCGTTTTCTTGATTTATTCTGAGTTTGCTCATTTCTAGTGGGTAGAAACACTACAGATTTTTGTGTATTGATCTTGGACCCCACAACTTTGCTGAACTTGTTTATTAGCTCTAGTAGCTTTGCTGTAGAGTTTTTTGGGGGGCTTCTTATAAATTGGGTCATGCCATCTGAAAATAATGCAAGTTTTACCTCTCTCTGTCCAATTTGGATGCCTTTTATTTCTTTTTCTTGTCAAATGGCTCTGGCTAGAATGTTCAGTACAATGTTGAATAATGGTGGTGACAGAGGGCATTCTTGTCTTGTTTGAGAACTTAGAGGGAAAGCATCAGTCTTTCACCATTGAGTATGATGTTAGGTGTGGGTTTTTCATATATGCCCTTTGTCATGTTGAGGGAGTTTCCTTATATTCCTATTTTTCAAAGCTTTTTAATTGAAGTTTATGATTCATATATGAACATCTATAACCAATAAATATATAGTATATAAGCATATAGTATTAGTCCTACAAGGTTCCCATACATCACCCCACCACCAATACCTTGCATGGTTGTGAAACAATTGTTACAAATTCAAAAGAACATCATCAAAACATTACACTAACTATATAGCCTATTGCTTACATTTGGTGTATTTTCCCCCACGTGACACAGTTAATGACACCCTGTGTCAGTATTATATACTTGTTATAGTTCATGAGAGAATGTTCTCATGTTTGTTCGCTTAACTACAGTCCATCTTCCACCACAGAATTCATTGTATTATACAGTCCCATGCTTTGTATAATACATTCAAAGTGTACACTCAGTGGCTCTCAATTTCATCACAGACTTGTGCTCTCATCACCTCAGTCAATTTTATAACTTTTTCATTACTCCAAAAAGAAAAAGCCAATACCCCCTTATAGCCCCCTATTGTCTCTTGGAATTGATATATTATCTTGTCATTGCTGCAAAAATATTACAATATTACTGTTAATTATCATCCATAAGTTACATTAATTGTAATTTCCCCATGTATTACCATATACATAACACTTTTTAAAGGAAGAACACTCTTATACTATTAAGCACAATCTTCATCCACCACCAAAATCACTATGTTATACCGTCCCTAGATCAGGGGTTCTTAACAAGGGGTCCATGAGCTTGAATCAAAATTCATAAAAACATTATTCTTGTGGGAATGTGTTGGTACAGGTGTGATTTATTAAATAATACACAATATATTGTTGACTTAGTAAGGGATCCGTGATTTTCACCTGACTGCAAAAGGGGTCTGTGGAACAAAAAAGGTTAAGAAACCTTGCCCTAAATTATCCTCTAGCTTCCTTTCAATTAAAATAATACATACACCCATTTCCCATTTCAGCCACAATCACATTTATAAGTCATCAGTGTTAGTTATACTCACTATAATGTATTGCCATCAACTCTATTCATTTCTACACATTTACAGTAAACTTTATTAAAAATTCTACATACATTAAGCATCAGCTCCCATTCTCAAACCACATTCAATTTACTAGTAACCTATACTCTGGAGTTTACCTCTGTGAGTTTACTCATCATTTTAGTTCATATTAGTGAAACAATATTTCTCCTTTTGTATCTGACTCATTTCACTCAATGTAATGTCCTAAATGTTCATCCATGCTGTCATAGGCATCCTGATTTCATTTCTTCTTAGAGCTGAATTGTATTCCATTGTAAGTTTATACCCCATTATGTTTATACACTCATCAGTTGGTGGACACTTGGGTTGTTTCCATATTTTAGCAATTGTGAATAATTCTGCTATGAACATTGGTGTGCAAATGTCAGTTCAAGTCCTTGCTTTCAGTTCTTCTGAATATATTCCTAGTAACAGGATTGCTGGATCCTACGGTAGTTCTATATTTAGTTTCTTGAGAAACCATCAAACTCTCTTCCACAAAGGCTATGCCATCCTACATTCCCACCAACAGTGAAGGAGTGTTCCTATTTCTCTTCAGCCTCTCCAGAACTTAGAATTTTCTGTTTTTGTAATAATGGCCATTTTATAAGTTGTGAAATTATATCTTAGTGTGGTTTTGATCTGCATTTCCCTAATAGCTAATGATGTTGAAAAATTTTCATGTGCTTTTTGGCCATATGTATTTCTTTTTGGAGAAATGTCTATTGAAGTCTGGGCCATTTTTTATTGGGTTGCTTGACTTTTTATTATTGAGGTGTGTGATCTCTTCATATAACATTGATATCAAGCCCTTTTCAGATTGTGATTTCCAAATATTTTCTTCCATTGAGTAGGCTGCCTTTTCCCTTTCTTTACAAAATCCTTTGAAGCACAAAGTCCAGGTTTGAGGAGGTCCCATTTATTTATTTTTTCCTTTCATTGCTTACAGTTTGGGTGTAAGGATTAAGAAACCACTACCTACCACAAGATCTTGAAGATATTTCCCTACATTTTCTTCTAGGAGTTTTATGGTTGTAGCTTTTATATTTGGGTCTGTGTTCCATTTTGAGTAAATTTTAAAAAATATATCTATATATTTTTAGGATACATTGATTACATAAATGTTACACAGAAATTTTAGGAGTACCCATATGCCACACCTCCCACACCTCCCACAACCTCCCACATATATAACCTTCACCAGTGTGGCACAACACCTGTAATAGATATACACATTTTGGGGCTTTGCCATCAAGCATGGACCATAGTTCAGACTGTAGACCACCCTCTCTCCCATGCAGTTCTGCATGATACATGATGATATAAAATGGCTTATATCCTCCATTGCAACATCACCCAGGACAATTCCCAAGTCCCCAAAAAACTCCCCATATTACAATTGCCCTTCCCTCTCCCTGCCCCCAAAGCATCCAGTGACCCTGGCTGCACATAATTTTGTAATTTCTTCCATTGCATGTATCACAAGTCTATAACAGGACACCAACAAGTCCATTCTAGACCATAGTTCTTCCCCCAATCCTGGGATGTCTGGGATGGTGATGTCCCCTCCACCACCAAGTGAGAGGGGGCTTATATCCCATGGATATGATGGAAGAGTTGTCCTGCCTGCAGCTGCACACTCTCTCCATTCCCCAGGATAGCCATCGTCCATCATCATCTCCCCACTAGGTGTCCTAGGTGGGTCCATTGAGTTGTAGAGTAGAGTTGCAGGTCCACAGAGCCTCTGGACACAGTCGGCACATGGACAGCCCATAGGCTCCGGTCTCTGGAAGTACACCTAAAACTCAGGCATCAAATATAGGTTTGAATAGAAGAGACCGATGGATCATGAGCAGTGAAGACATATTTTGGTCAGTCTCTGTCACTCTCAGGAGCAAGGGTTCCAAATTAGGACCCACTGGTAAGGCACCAAACTCTGGGGCTATCTGCCCTGATATAGGACCTGGATATCTCCAAAGCCTCAGAAGGCCCTCTGTTTGGGGTGATGCCTAGGTGGTCCTACTGGGGTGTGCATAAGTGTTACCTCTGGGTTGACCTCCTGACTCGCTTTGAAGTCTCTTAGCCCTGAACTCATTTGTCTTTACCATTTCCCCCTTTTATTCGGAGTCTTTTTCCAGTCGTTCTGCCCGTTGGCATTTGTTAGTAATCTCTTGTTGCCAGGGAGGCTCATCCCCGGGAGTCATGTCCCACACTGGGGGGGGGGGGGAGGTAATGCATTCATATGCTGAGTTTGGCTTAGAGAGAGGCCACATTTGAGCAACAAGGAGGTTCTCCAGAGGCAACTCTTAGGCACCCCATAACACTAGGCTATTTCAATTTCAACAGCAAAGACTCATAAGGCTAGTCATCAATAACAAGGGCCCATCAATGGATCATCCTCCTTTGCCAGACACTGACCCTGCACTCGGGGGGATGTTGTTACTCTTCTGGAAAATATGGCAGAGCTCTCCAAGACGGTAATTCAGTGTTCTTCCATTTATTAATTCTTCACCCCATGACCATGCCCCGTGAGCATTTTTGAGTAAATTTTTATATAAGGTGTGAGATAGGGGTCCTCCTTCTTTCCTTTGGATATGGAAATCCATTTCTCTCAGTACCAATTGTTGAATAAAATAGACTGTTCTGGCCCAGCTGGGTGGGCTTGACAGCCTTGTCAAAAATCACTTTGCCATAAATTTGAGGATCTATTTCTGAGCACACAATTCTATTCCATTGGTCAACATATCTATATTTGTGATAGTGCCATGTTGTTTTTACCACTGGACTTAAGTAATATGTTTTAAAGTCAGGACATGAGAGTCTTCCAACTTTGTTCTTTTTAAAGAATTTTTGGTTATTTGGGATCTATTACCCTTCCAGATAAATTTGATAATTGGCCTTGACAACTCTGTAAAAAAAGGCTGTTTGAAGCTTTATTGGAATTGCATTGAATCTGTAGATAAATTTGGGCAGATTGACATCTTAACAATATTTAGTCTTCCAATCATTATGTTTTCTTTGATTTCTTTTAGGATGTTTGTAGTTTTCTGAATACAAGTCCCTTATGTACTTGGCTAAGTTTATTCCTAAATATTTTATTCTTTTAGTCTATTGTAAATGGGATTTCCCCCCTGACTTCTTCCTCAAATAGCTCATTAGTAGTATATAGAGACATCATTGATTTTTGTGTATTTATCTTGCATACTGCCACTTTTCTGAACTCATCTCTTAGTTCTAGTAGCTTCATTGTGGATTTTTCAGGATTTTCTAGACATAGGATCATGTCATCGGCAAATAGTGAAAGTTTTACTTCTTCCTTTCCTACTTGGATGCCTTTTATTTCTTTATCTAGCCCAATTAGTCTAGCTAGAACTTCTAGCACAATACTGAATAACAGTGGTGATAGTGGGCATCCTTGTCTTGTTCCTGTCTCAATGGGAAAGTTTCTGTCTTTCATCACTGAGTACAATGTTAGCAGTGGGGTTTTCATATACGCACTTTATCATGCTGAGAAAGTTTCCTTCTCTACCTATATTTCAGACATTTTTCATCAAGAAAGAATCAAATGCCTTTTCTGTGTCAATCGAGATGATCATGTGATTTTTCTTCCTCAACTTAGTAATGTGAAGTATTACATTGCTTGATTTTCTTGTGTTAAATGCCCATTACATACTTGGGATAAAATACTTGATCATGTTGTATAATTATTTTAATGTGCTTTTGGATTCAGTTAGCAAGTATTATATTGAGGATTTTTGCATCTATATTCATCAGAGGTAAATAATTTTCTTTTTTTTTGTAATATCTTTATTTGGCTTTGATATTAGGGTGATGTTGGTTTCATAGAATAAGTTTGGTAGCATTCCTCCTGTTCTATTTTTTGGAGAGTTATAGCAAGATTGGTATTAATTCTTCTTTGAATGATTGGTAGAATAGAACTGTGAAGCCATCTGGTCATGGGCTTTTCATCTTTGGGAGGTTTTTGATGACTATTTCAATCACCTTACTTGTAATTGGTTTGTTGAGGTCTTCTATTTCTTCTAGGGTCAGTGTAGGTTATACATGTGTTTCTAGGAATTTGTCCATTTCATCTATATTGTCTAGTTTGTTGGTATACAACTGTTCATAGTATCCTCTTATGATCGCTTTCATTTCTGTGTGGTCAGTAGTAATGCTCCCCTCTCATTCCTTGTTTTATTTATTTGTGTCACCTCTCTTTTTCCTTTGTCAGTCTAGCTAAGGATTTATCAATTTTGTTGATCTTTTCAAAGAAACAACTTTGGTTTTGTTCTTTCTTTCTAATTTTGTTGTTGTTGTTCTCAATTTCATTTAATTCTGCTCCAATTTTTGTTATTTACTTCCTTTTTCTTGCTTTGGGATTAGTTTGTTGTACTTCTTCTAGTTCCTGCAAGTGTTCAGTTAGGTCTGTGAATTTAGCTCCTTCTTTGTCAATGTAAGCATTGAGGGCTAAACATTTCCCTCTCATTGCTGCCTTCACTGCATCCCATATATTTTCATATGTTGTGTTCTTGCTTTCATTTGTTTCAAGATGTTTATTGATTTCTCTTGCACTTTCTTCTTTGACCTGTTGATTGTTTAAGAGTGTGTTGTTTAACCTCCATATAATTTGTGAGCTTTCCCTTTATACCCCTCTTGTTGATTTCCAGCTTCATTCCATTATGAACAGAGTTAGTGCTTTGTATAATTTCAATCTTATTAAATTTATTGAGATTTGTTTTTGACACAACATATGGTCTATCCTGAAGAAAAATCCAAGAGCACTTGAGAAGAATGTATACCCTGCTGTTTTGACGTGTAATGTTCTAATATGTCTGTGATGTCTAGTTCATTTATCATTTTATTCAAGTTCTCTGTTTCCTTATTGATCATTTGTCCAGTTTTTCTATCTAAAGTGGGAGTGTTGTATTGACATCTCCAACTATTATTGTAAAGACACCTATTACTCTCTTCAGTTTTGCCAAGTGTGTGCCTTATGTATGTTGGGACACCCTGGTTAGGTACAAAAATATTTATTATTGTTATTTCTTCTTAGTGAATTTCTCCTTTTATTAACATATAATGTCCTTCTTCATCTCCTATAGCAGATTTGTATTTAAAGTTTATTTTGTCCAATTTTAATATCGTTATTCTGCTCTCTTTTTATTATTGTTTGTGTGGAATATCTTTTTCCAATCTTTTACTTTCAGTCTATTTGTGTCCTTATGTGTAAGGTGAGTCTCTTGTAGACCATGTATAGATGGCTGATGTGTTTTTATCTATTCTGAAAATCTGTGTCTTTTGATTGGGGAGTTCAATCCATTAATATTTAACTTTATTACTCTAAAGGCATTACTTTGTCCATTATATCTTTTCACTTTCCATTGACCTATCTTACTATTATCTGTCTTTTTATCCTTTTTGTTACCCTTACTAATAATCTTCATTTCTACACCATTCTCCAGGCTTTACTTTCCTGTTTTTTCTTTTCAGGTTGCAGCACTCCCTTTAGTATCTCTTGTAAATAAGGTCTCTTGGTGACATACTCTTTTAGTTTTTGTTTATCTCTGAAGACTTTAAACTCACCCTCAGTTTTGAAGGACAGTTTTGCCAGGTAAAGAATTCTCGGATGGCAGTTTTTCTCTTTCAGAACATTTAATATATCATACGACTGCCTTCCTGCCTATATGGTTTCTGTTGAGAAATTGGTACTTGGTCTTATTGAGCATCCCTTGTTTGTGATGAATTATTTTTCTCTTGCTGCTTTCAGAAATCCTCTCTTTATCTCTAACATTTGACATTAAGTATGTCAATAGAGTAGGTCTATTCAGATTTATTCTGTTTGGGGTGTGTTGTCCTTCTTGGATATTGATATTTATGTCTTTCATAATGGTTGGAAAATTTTCAGTCATTATTTTCTCAATATTTTTTCTACCCCCTTTTTAAAAGGAGGTATTGGGGATTGAACCCAGGACCTTGTACATGGGAAGCAGGCTCTCAACCAAAAGGCTACATCTGCTCCCCAATGAGAGTTGTTTTTTCATTTGTTTATTTGTGTTTGTTTTTAGGAGGTACGGGGAATTGAACCCAAACCTTGTACATGGGAAGCAGGTGCTCAACTATTTGAGCTACATCTGTTCCCCTCTGCCCTTTTTCCATTCTCTTCTCCTCCTGGGACATCTGTAATGTGATGTTTGTACATTTCACATTGTCATTCAATTCCCTGAGACCCCGTTCCATTTTTTCCATTCTTTTCTCCTGTCTTTTTGAATCAGATGCTCTGTCTTCCAATACACTTATTCTGTTCTCAACCAATTCAAATATGCTATTATATGGCTCCATTGTATTTTTAATCTCTTCCATTATGCCTTTCATTTCCATAAGATCTGTTACTTTTCTTTGCAAACTTTCCAATTCTTCTTTGTGTTCAACTAGTGTCTTCTTAATATCCTTAATCTCTTTATTCATCTCATTGAATTTATTAAGGAGATTTGTTTGGATATCTGTGACTAGTTGCCTCAAATCCTTTGTTTTGTCTGAGGTTTAATTTGTTCCTTTCACTGGACCATATCTTCCTGCTTCTTGGTATGGCTTGTAATTTTTTGCTGGTGTCTTGGCATCCGATTTTTAAAATGCATTTATTCTGTACTTAGTTTCTCTCTTTAGCCTATGACTTTTTTATTGGTTGGGTTTTTGCTAAAGTTTCATCTGTTTCTTATCTGTGAATGTTAATCTGTTCAGTTTTTTAAAAATTTGCCTCTGTATATTTTTAAGTCCTCTCTTGCTGCTAATTCCTGGAGAACTAATTTTGGTAGATACATCCCTCTGGAGACAACCTTTCCAGCTCTGGTTCCCAGTCAAAATGGGCTCAATGGCCCTTTGAAGTTAATGTAGATGGTTTCCAGTGTGCTCTGGAGAAGAGACCCTAAAGTCCTCCAATCATCTCTTTAATGGTTTCCCCAATCTAGGCTTTTCTAAAGTACCCAGCAGGTAGCATTCTTCATCCAGTTGTTCCCTGCTGCACTAAGGTGCCTTTAATTCTCAGCTGACTTAGTTCCTGGTTGGGGTGTGATTGAGGCTGAGGTTGTCAGCCTACCTTGGATGAAACTTGCACAATTTCCAGCCCCTGAGATCTGAGTTCTCTGGTCAACTGCCACACCCTGTGCTTGGCCCCTCACCCTAGGTGGGTGAGAAAAGTCTGCTTGCACTGTTTTGAGAGAGAGTGATCAGGGGGCTCTTGGTTCTTCTCCTCCCTTGGCACCTTTGGGGATGAGAGTGCAGCAACTATTTAGGGTGGGCAGTGTGAATCTGTCCATACTGCTGTCAAAGAGAGTGTGTGTTTCCCCTCCTTCCTGGGGGAATTGGAGCCGAGTGTGAAGTCATTTTAAGGTGGACAGGGTGAATCCTCTCACCCTGCCTGTGAGAGAGTGTGTGCTTCCTCTCTATGCAGGGGCACTGAGTGTACAGTAGCTGCTCAAGGTGGGCTGGGTGACTCTACCCGCAGTGGCTGCAAGAGAGTGCAGACTTCCACTCCCTCCAGGGGGCCCTGAGAAAGTGTTCAAACTGCACCCAATTTTAACTCCTTCTGGATGTGGGGGCCTATCCAGTGGCTTTCTAAACCCAGCACACTGGGTCTGATCCCTACTGCCCCTGGGGACCAATGTGTTTTCCAGTTACCCTTGCTTCCACTCCTCCCAGGGGTGGAGACAGCACAAATGCTGCTGACTTCTTGGTGGGTTGGGCAGGTTTAAACTTCAGCTGTGCTGAAGATTGGAATCTAGGTAGCCAAATTTGCCAATCAACAGCTGTAGCTGCTGCCAGGCTACTTTACTTTCCCTGCTTTCGGGAAAGAGAGCTTAACCTTCTAGCTGGGGAATGTGCCTGTAGGTGGCCCTCCCTGCCAGTGGGGATCGGGCAACCTCCTCTGCAACATGGAAAAATCTACTAATGAATCTTCACTGCAGATGGTCAGTCTCCTTTTCCTGTTCTTCCCTGGTTGGTATACTGTGTTCTTCTGGTCTCCAGAGTCCCCCAAACAGTTGATCTGGATAGGTCCTGGCTGATTAGTTGCCTGTGGATGTGGCTTCTAATGTCCCAGAGCTGTAGGTGCCTTCCCTCCCATGGGTCCCCCAGGGACAAAACTACCTATAATCCTATTTTTCTAAGAGTTCTTTTTTCAAGAAAGGATGCTGGACTATGTCAATTTCTGCATCAGTTGAGATGATCATGTGTTTTTTTCCCCTTCATTTTGTTAATGTGGTGTATAACATTAATTGATTTTCTTATGTTGAACCACCCTGCCACACTTGGGATAAAAAACCACTTGATCATGGTATATAATTGTTTTAATGTGCTGTTGAATTTGATTTTCAAGTATTTCATTGTGGTTTTTTCCATCCATATTCATAAGACAAATTGGTACATAGTTTTATTTTATTGTAGTATCTTTATCTGGCTTAGGTATTAAAGTGATGTTGGCCTCATTGAATGAGTTAAGTAGTGTTCCCTCTGTTCAATTTTTTGGAAGAGCTTAAGGATTGGTATTAATTCATTTGGAATGATTGGTAGAATTCACCTGTGATGCCATCTGGTCCTGAGCTTTGCTTTGATGGGAGGTTTTCTTTGGATCATTGATTTAATTTCTTTATTTGTAATTGGCCTTCTACTTATTCTAGAGTCCGTGTAGGTTGCTCATGTGTTTCTAGGAATCTTTCCATTTCATTGAGGTTGTCTAATTTGTTGGCATACAGTTATTCATAGTGTCCTCTTATGACTCTTTATTTCTGTGACATCAATAGTAATGTCCCCCCTCTCAATCTGATTTTATTTATTGGGATCTTCTCTTTCTTTTTTTCTTTGTCATTCTAGCTAAGGGTTTGTTGATCTTTTAAACTAACTTTTGGTTTTGTCAATGTTCTTTATTTCTTTTATTCTCAATTTCACTTATTTCTGTTCTAGTCTTTGTTATTTCTGTCCTTCTGCTTGCTTTGGGTTTAGTTTGCTGTTATTTTTCTAAACTCCAGGTGTGCTGTTAGGACTTTGATCCTGATGTTCTAATGTAAACATTTAGGACTCTAAATTTCCTTCTCAGCACTACCTTCAGTGTATCCCATAACTTTTGGTTTGTTGCATTCACATTTTCATTCATCTCAAGATATTTACTGATTTCCCTTGCAATTTATTCTTTGACTCACTGATGGTTTAAGAGTGTGTTATTTAACTTTCATATATATATGGATTTTCCAGTTCTCTTTCTGTTATTGATTTCCAGCTTCATTCAATTACGGTCAGGGAAGATTATTTGAATAATTTTACTCTTTTTAAAATTTATTGAAACTTGCTTTTTACTCAAAATGTGGTCTCTCTTGGAAAATGATCCACGTGCATTTGAGAAGAATGAATATCCTGGGTTTTTTTTAGTGATTATAATTAGTATTTTATTGTTACATTAGAAATGGAAATAGACTGTGACAAACTACAAAAGCATGCAACTTCATGACTATTAGGGAACAATGATGATACCCATTGGAGAAGGTTAAAAGTGGATTATTCTGCAGAGAGTGCAAGGATGACATACACAATGTCATCAAAGGTGAGATTGTTGACAGCATTGGCTATCTGGAATTTACACATCAATGGGAAGTTTTAAAACAAAGGTAATGGAGCATTCACTGCCCCTGTCTTCTTAACCAGGGAATATGAGTGAGAAGACATAAGAAAATGCCTAAAATCTCTACAAACACATAAGCTTACAATTAAAAAGCCCATAACCAAGACAGTCAGGTAATGCTGAAATTTGCTCTTGTAAGGAGATCCCCATTTTAGGATGTTTGGATACATTCTTTCTCATGCTGGATAACTTCCTTTGAGGGGAGAATATTTTTTTCTTCAGTATTAGTTTTCTTCAGTTTTGACCTGTCCAACTTCTCCACTTTGCACAAGTCTGGTTTATCACTCATCTTGTATCTTTTAATGACTATCGCTGTGGACACTCAGTCTAATGCTACCAAGGAGGAGGGGGTGAGGGGTGGCCCCCGAACTCCTTGTCCTTGCAGCCTCGGAGCTGCAGCTCCAGCAGCTGGGTCCTCTCCCCTGAATATCCTGTTTTGTGTGCAACATTCTGTATATGTCTGTTAGGTCTAGTTCATTAACATATTATTCAAGTTCTCATTTCCTTTTAGATTTTCTGTCTAGATTTTCTATGTATTGATGCAAGTGGTGTATTTGTAAAATTAATTAATTAATTAGTTTATTTAATTTTAAGACTCTTTATATTACATAAATGTTGCATTAAAAATATAGGTGAGGGGCCGGCTGTAGCCCAGTGGATAGGGTGCCGGTTCACCACATGGGAGGCCCCGGGTTAGGTTCCCGGGGGCCTCTCCAAACGGGCAGACCGCCTTGAGAGGGAAAGCTGCCGTGAATGGGGCAGAGCCACTGTGGGCAGGGCAAAAAGCCTACATGGGCAGGGCAAGCCACCCACGAACAGAGCAGAGCTGCCCATGAACGGCTGCCTTTGCGGTGAGCTGACTTGGCATGTTGCTGCGATGGGGGGAGACAAAGCAGACACAGAAGGACGCAAAAATGAACACAGAAAGAACAAGCAGAAAGAGGGGGGATATGTAACAAACAAACAAAAAATATAGGTGATTCCCACATGCCCCACTCCTTCCCCCTCCCACACTTTCCCAGATTAACAACACCCTTAATTATTACGGTACATTTGTTACAATTGATGAACACATATTAAAGCATTGTCACTAACCATGGATTATAGTTTACATTATAATTTACACTCTGTCCCATGCAATTTTGTAAGTTATAACAAAATATATAATGACCTACCTCCATCATTGCAATGTCTTGCAGGACAATTCCAAGGTCCCCCAAATGCCCCCATGTTACACCTATTTTTCCCTTGCCCTCCTCTCAGAACTTCTGCTGGCCACAGCCTCCACATCAATGATAAAAGTTCTTCCATTGCTAGAGTAACAATAGGTCTGTAGTAGAAGAATAGTAAGTCTACTTTAGGCCATTGTTCATTCCCCAATCTTGAGGATTTTGGGATGGTGATGCTCACTCTGCCTCTAATTGAGAGGGGGATTAGATCCCATGGGCAGATGGATGGAACTCTCTTGCTTGCAATTGCTTACTCTCTCTCTTTCTTGGGATGGTTGTTGTTCATAATCATCTCCTGGTTAGTTGTCCTGGGTGAGTCCAATGAATTGGAGAGTAGGTATTGCAACTCTGTTGAGATTCAGAGCCTGACTGGTACATGGAAAGCCCAAAGATTTAAGTCTCTTGGACATATACCTATCAACTCTAGTACTAAATATAGGTTCAAATATAAGGGGCAGAACAGCCATTTGTACGGAAACCACAAATGAGTCCAACTCTGTCACACGGGGGTGTATAAATTCCAAGGCAAGGCCCACTGGTAGGGAGCCAACCTCCTCAGCTGTCTGCCCTGCCTATAGTGTCTTGATGTCTCTAGAGCTCTCAGGAGTCCCACTATTTGAGGCAATATTTACTGTGGCAGTCAATGAGAACGTGCTGAGATGTGCATAAGCATAACCTCTGGAATGATCTCCTGACTTGCTTTTAAATCTCTTAGCCATAAGAACTCATTTGTATTTACCATTTCCCCCTTATGGTCAAGGCCTTTTTCTAGGTGCATTGCTAGTTGACACTTGGTTATACTCCTTTGGTGCCAGGGAGGCTCATTCCTGGCAGTCATGTCCCATGCTGGGGGGAAGGTAGTACATTTATATGCTGAGTTTGGCTTAGAGAGAGGCCACATTTGAGCAACAAGGAGGATTTTAGGAAGTAAATTTTAGGCAACATATAGTACGGCTAAGTTTCAATTTCTAAATAAAAGATTCATAAGTACAATCATCAATATCAAGGGCCTGGCGCAACAGTCTGTCCTCCTTCACTAGGCACCACCCCTGTATTGGGGGATTCTTGCTGTCCCATTAAAGAATGTAGCAGAACTTCCTAGGATGGGAATTCAATATTCTTTTGGTTATTGTATGGACCTCCACCCACAGTGACAATGCCCCTGAACATTTTAACACATTCATATGCCTTAGAGGCATGCCCCAGATAAACCCTCACCCATGTATCCCCCAATCACTGACACCCCACACCAATGTTCCTCCATTGCCACAGTTGTGACCCTTCTGTGATCCAAAACCTCTCCAAGGATGAGGCCAAGAAATAACCAAGTAAAAATAATAAGAAAATGAAATAATAGTGATAGTTTTAAAAATAACTCATTAAATACAAAAAAATTAAAAATATAAAAATAAAAAAATTTAAATAATAAAAAAACTTATCTTATTTTATTTTTCATTTTCCCCAACCCACCCAAATTTTTTAAACAAATCAATTTTATTGAGACATATTAATAAAGTATACAATTCATGCAAAATGTACAACCCATGGTTTGGTGCAATCACAGAGGTGTTTGTCCATCACTCCAATCACCACTAAAGCATTTTCATTATTTCAATAATAATAATAATAAACAAAAACCAGACACACAAACACACAAAGAACTGCCTCCCCTCTCAATCTCTTTGTTTCTCCTGCTGTACATAGCCACTACCTCTGGCCATTCCTGCACCACCATTTATGGATTTATTAAGCAGTTTCACTGAAACACACTGAAACTCCATATGGTCTAGCCAAGTGTAAAATCAGTGTTTTTTTAAAAAAGCTATTAATAAGACCTCTATTGTAAAATTGTAAAAGAAAGAGAAAGTTGTTTGAAAGAAATTATAAATTTTAAAAAAGAGCGTAGAGCCAGGTTAGATTTAATATAATCCAATAAAATAAATAGACCATAGAGCAAGAAACATTTAAAATGTTAATAACAATTCCAACATAATAGAAATTAATGATGACATAATTCTAATTTCTATATTACATCTCTAACTATTAGACCTAATAATCTCTATAATGAACTAAATTATTGGTTTAGTATTTAATTTCCATTTAGGGCATAGTTTGTTCTGGGTTTTCAAATATGTATTTGGGAATTCTTCACATCTAATTGAAATGAATTACCACAGATAAGAATATGCCAACTCATATGTATTAGTCAGCCAAAGAGGTGCCTTTGCAAGTACCAATAATTGGTTGGTTTTTATAAAGGGCATTTATTTGGGGTAGAAGCTTACAGTTACCAGGCCACAATGCATAGGTTTCTTCCCTCACCAAAGTCCATTGCCACGTGTTGGAGCAAGACAGCTGCTGAAGATTGCCAGGGTTCAGGCTTCTTCGGTTCCTCTCTTCCGGGGGCTGTGGGCTGCATTTCTCTCTAGGCTTAGCACTTCCTCCACAAGGTCAGCTGTAGACTATCAGGTGAATGGTTCACTTCTCTGCTCCTGGGGCATCCTCTCCAACATCAGAACTGCTTCTCAAAAATCTGCTTCTCAAATCTGCTCCCTCTGCCTTTTGCCTTGCCTTTTATACTTGAGACCACACCCACTGAGGGGCGGGGCTCAATGCCCTACTGACATGGCCCAGTTAAATCCCTAATCATAACCTAATCATGCCCAGATTAACAGATCAGTTTGCAAGCATGATTTTATTTATATTTTTGGAATTCATAATGAGATAAAACTGTCAAACCATTACATCATACTTTTACGGGGCAACAAAACTCAAAATCTTTTTCAACAGCACTCCTGTGAAATCATTATTGATCCAGATTGATTATTTTAATTAACAAGTATGCATAAGGAAGCACAAAAGAAAAATGAAATACTAAAAATATATTTCTTCTGCAGTCCTTCTCAATGAAAAGAAAGTGTTTATTTTGTATGAAGAAACTTACAGTAAACTGATCATCACACTAGTCTTTCGATAGGCATCAGAGCAAGCAACCAAAAGGGGGGGGGGGTGGAAGCAGGGCATGAGAGAGAGTAGAAAAGTGGAGAAAATAGTCCAGAAGAACATTGAAGATCATGAACAAGTTCATTAGAGCCTTCACTGCTCAGAAGAATGGATTACTGCTGTTTTCAAGTCTACCTGGAATGTGGCTAGCAGGGCCTATATGCTAGGTCAAAACCATTTGCAAGGAATTTCAAATAACTACAACCAGGCAGAGGCCGTTTCAGAAGAGCGTTGAATTAAACTAGAATTCAATCCTAATGCGATCACTAGAAAAACCCCCATGTTTCAAAACAGAGATCCTCATATCTCAGTAAGCCATGGGTCGAAGAAGAAATGACAACAAAAATGAGAAAATATTTAAAACTCAATGATGAGACACTCTCTCCAAACCCATGTGACATCACATATATACTTGCTTACCCAGGAATCAAAAACTTATTTAGACAATATATCTTTCATCTCTGTAAGATCTGTTGTCTTGTATGTACAGTGAAATTTTCTTCCATATATTCCTCCAGCATCTTATTTTTTTTTCATTTTATCTTCAAAGAAGATTTAGGCTAGAAAAAAGTTGTGTAGAGAATATAGAGGATTCCCATGTACCCAATGCCCATGTACCCAATGTACCCAATGCTCTCCCCCTTTTCCCCTCTCCCCTATTAAATAACATTTTACATATGGTACATATGTACTCTTGCCTCTCTATTTGAGAACATCACAGGACTTCCCAGGATGGGAGTTTAATATTTTATTTATTGTGTGGGTTTTCACCCACTGATATAATACACTATGACAAGATGAACACTTACATATTCCATAGAAGCCTGCCCCAGGTGCACCCTGTCCTGTATGCACCCCCCCACACACATCCAAAACCCTACACCAGTCATCCTCCCCTGCCATATTTGCCAAAAGAACATTTCCAGTGTTGTAGTTTTAACCAGAGACCTGCAAATACCCAGAGCTCACCTGCTTCTTCCCTCAAACCTGTCCCCAGTTCCATGGATAGTCTAACCCAATCCCCCCCACTCGATCCCCCTCACAGACCAGCACTGCTGAACCCAATAGCATCACTGCACCACTGTCATGCCCATCCACTGAGTGGCTGGCTTGCTTCATTCAACATAATGTCCTCCACGGTCATCCATATTTTCATATGTTTCATGACCTCATTTCTTCATACAGCTGCATAATATTCCATTGTATGTATACACCAGAATTTGTTTATCCATTCTTCATTTGATGGACACCTGGGTTGTTTCCATCTTTTGGCAATTGTGAATAAAACCACTATGAACATTAATGTGCAGATGTCTGTTCATGTCACTGCTTTCATTTCTTCTGAGCATATAGCTTGTACTGGTATTGCTGGGCCACATGGTAAATCTGTATTCAACTTCCTCAGGAACTACCAAACAGTCCTCCACAGTGGCTGTAGTAGTCTACATTATGATCTCTTTTTATATATGTGGGGTCAGTAGTAATGTTCCTATTTTTATTTTTTATTTACTTGCATCTTCTCTCCTTTTTTCTTCTCCAGTCTAGCTAAGGGTTTGTTGATTTTGTTAATTTTCTCAAAGAACCAATTTTGGAGAAACCAACAGTTTCTTGCTGCTGTTTTTTTTGTTCTCAATTTCATTTATTTCTGTTCTGATCTTTGTTGTTTCATTTCTTCTTCTTGAATAGTTTGCTGTTCTTTTTCTAATTCCTCCAGCTGTGTAGTTATGTCATTGATTTTAGATATTTCTTCTTTTTCAATGTAAGCATTGTGGGCTATAAATTTCCCTCTCAGCATTGCCTTTGCTGCATCCCATAGGTTCTGATATGTTGTGTTCTCATTTTCATTTGTCTCAAGATATTTACTTATTTCTCTTGCAATTTCTTTTTTGATCCACTGATTATTTAAGAGTGTGTTGTTTAATCTCCATATATTTGTGAATTTCCTCTCTTTCTGCCTGTTGTTGATTTCCAACTTTATTCCATTATGATCAGGGAAAGTGCTTTGTATGATTTCAATCTTGTTATATTTATTGATATCTGCTGTGTGACCCAACATATGGTCTATCCTGGAGAAAGATCCATGAGGACTGGAAAAGAATGTATATCCTGCTGTTTTGGGGTGCAGTGTTCTGTGTATGTTTATTAGGTTTGGCCCATTTACCATATTATTCAAACTCTTTGATTCTTTATTTATAATCTTCCCAGATGTTCTATCCAATGCTAAGAGTGGTGTATTGAAGTCTCCAACTATTATTATAGAGACATCTATTTCTCCCTTCAGTTTTGCCAGTGTTTGCCTCATCCTCATGCAATTTGGGGCATCTTGGTTACTGAAAGGCCCCTTTTATTAATATAGAATATCCTTCCTTGTCTCTAGTATCAGTTTTGATTTTAAAGTCTTTTTCATCTAAGTCTAGCTTCTTCAGTTTTTCTTGTTTGTTTGCTACATGCATAGAATAGCTTTATCCATACTTTCACTTTTAATCTATTGGTATCCTTGGGTCTAAGGTGAATCTCTTGTAGACAGCATATAGATAGCTTATATTTTCTTGTCCAATCCACCAGTCTGTGTCTTTTGATTGGGGAGTTTAATCCATTAACACTCAATGTTATTACTGTAAACACAGTTCTTCATCCATTTTGACTTTTGGGTTTTATCTGTCATATTTTATTTCCACCACTCTTTTTGCACTTTTAGTTACTTTTACTGATATAATCTTCATTTCTAGACTCTTCTCCAAGCCTCTCTCCAATCTTTCTTTCAGGTTGTAGCACTCCCTTTAGTATTTCCTGCAAAGCTGGTCTCTTTGTTATAAACCCTCCCAGTTTCTCTCTGTTTACCTGCGACTATTCTAAACTCACCCTCATTTTTGAAAGACAATCTTGTCTGTTTTTCTCTTGCAGTATCTTAAATATATCATACCACTGCCTTCTTGCTTCCATATATCTGTTGAGAAATCAGCATTTACTCTTATTGGGCATGCCTTGTATGTGATGCATCACTTTTCTCTTGCTGATCTCAGAATTCTCTTTTTCTTTGGTATTTTACATTCTGATTAGTATATCTTTGAGTAGGTCTATTTGGATTTATTTGGATGGAAGCATTTTGTGCTGCTTGGACAGATATCCATGTCCTTCAATAGGGTTGGGAAATTTTCTACCATTATTTCCTCAAATGTTCCTTCTGCCCCTTTCCAATCTCTTCTCCTGAGACACCCATGACAGATATGTTTTCAAGTCTCTTGCTGTCACTTAGTTCCCTGAGACCCTATTCAACTTTTCCCATTCTTTTCTTTATCTGTTCTTTTGTATGTTCACTTTCAGAAGCCATGTCTTCAAGCTCACTGATCCTTTCTTCTGCCTCCTCAAATCTGCTGTTATATGTCTCCAGTGTATTTTTAATTTCATTTATTGTGCCTTTCATTCCCATAAGGTCTGCTATTTTTCTATATATAATTTCAAATTCTTCTTTGTGCTCACCTAGTGTCTTCTTAGTAACCTTAATCTCTTTAACCATCTTGTTGAATTTATTAAGATTTGTTTGAGCATCTATGATAAGTTGTCTCAACTCCTTTATGTCCTCTGGAGGCTTATCTTGTTCCTTTGAGCCATATCTTCCTGTTTCTTGGTATGGGTTGTAATTTTTTGTTGGTGTCTTGGCATCTGGCTCACTAGATGTATTTATACTGGGCACAGTTTCCCTCTTATTTTGGGATTTCTTATCCTTTCTCCCTTCCGGGTTGTCTTGTAGAAGCCAAGAATTAGTTGGTACTGTAAGCTGTGGAGGCTGAAGCTGCCTGCATTGCCCCAGAAACCAATGAAGCTTCTCCCAACCTTCTCCTCAGCCAGGGTTAGGGATGGAGCTGTAGCCATGTGTAGTAATCCAATCCATTCAGGTCAAGACCATCTGTAGTTGCCTGGAGAGACTGAGGAAGCTTCACACCCATTCCTCCCCTGCCTGATTGGGGATGGAACTGCCTGTGTGGGCCAAAAACTAAGCTATGTGGGTCAAAACTTACTGCAGTTGACCATGTAGATTAATATAGCTCTGCCCCCCCCCTTCTCCCTGCCAGGGATGGCAACAGACTGTCCAGAATGCCCAAAAATTTAATCCACATGGGCCAAAAGTACATGCAGTTGCCCTGAGAGGCTGAGGTAGTACTGTCCCTTCTTCACTAAGGGGTGAGGATAGAACCACACATGCCCAACAAACTACCTTGTATGGGCCAAAAGAACCTGCAGTTGCCCAGAGAGTCTTTCCTCTCTGGAGGAAACACAGCTCCCCTCCTATCCTAATGGGGGGCAGGGATGGAGTTACAGGTGTCCGAGTATCCAGTCTGCATGGGCTTAAAGCACCTGCAGTTGCCCAGAGAGGCTGAAGAAACACCAGCCCCTTCCTATCCTATGGGGGGAGTATAGATTAAATCAAAGGTGGAAAACAAACCAGTCTGTGCAGGTTGAAAGCACTTGTAGTTGCCCAGAGAGGCTGAGGAAACACAGCTGCCCTTCTATCCTATTGGTGGGTGGGGATGGAGTCCCAGGTGTCTGACTGTCCAGTCTGTGCTGGCCAAAAGTGCTTGCAGTTGCTGGGTAAGCTGGTGCACGTTCCCCCAGCTTCCTCCCTGCTGACGGTGAGGCTGGGGCCTAGGGTAGGGCTGCAATCCAATATGGGTGGAAAGAAACCAGTCCCTACCATCACTGTGATTTTCAATCAGCTCTGCTTCCTCTCATGCCAGGGATGGAGTTAAAATGGTGGCTACCAGTCTCTTTCTGACTTAGATAGGTTCAAACTTTAGCAGTTCTTAGGATTATACTTTAGCCAGCTGAATTTACTAATCAGTAGCTGAAGTTGGTGCCTGACCTTCTCTTCCTCCCTCATTTTTGGGAAATGGTGTTTCCAACTCCAGCCAAGGAATAGGGAGGTGTGGCTTGCACTGCCAGTGGAGGATGGGCACTGGCCTCTGTGGCATGGAGTGCTCTACTCATGAATTTTCACTGCAAGATGGTCAGTATCCCCCTTCCATTCTTTCAAGGATGTTGCAGGATGCCCTTCTGGTCTCCTGGGCCCCCCAAATGGGTGCTTTCGATAGCTCTGGGTGTTTATTAACTGCCCTGCTGGATGACCTTTCTCATGGAGTGCTTTACTGCTTTGCCACCATCTTGCCCCTAAAACTTTTGTGGCTTCGAATCTTTCTACTAACATCATAGTATACCTTTTCATTTGGTCAAGTCTTCCTTTAGGAGTACATCAAATTTTTCCTCATATACGTCTGTAACATTTTTATTATATTTATTCCTAAATATTTTTTCTTTTATGATGCTACTATAAATCAGGTCTCCCCCATTGTATTTTCTAGCTTGTTGAAGATATAATATATGATGGCTATTTATTTTTGTATATTAATTTCATGTTCTGATTAATTACTGAATTCTATTATTGTTTGTAACATATTTTTGGTTGTTTATCTTGTGTTTTATAAGAATACAATAATTATATCTCTAAATAATTGTGCATATTGCTTTCTAATTCTTATATTGCCTTTTACCTACTTATTTAATTGCTTTGACTCATACCTCCAATTCTATGTTAAGTAGTAGTGCTGACAGTGTAGAACTTTGTCTTGTTCCTAGTTTTAGTAGGAAAGACTTGTGTTTTCATAAATAACTTGTTTTGGACTGAGATAAATATGTCTTATAATGACTGGAGATTATTCATCAGTTCCTTTTTTATTGAGTTTATAAATCAAGAATAATCATTAAATTTTATCACCTGTATTTTCAGCATCTATGGAGATTGTCATATAATTTTTTCTCCTTGGAATTCTAAAAAAAAATCATGACTTCTATTATTAGATTTCCTAGTTTGAACAATCCTGGCATTTCTGGAATAAATCCCACTTTGCCATAATGAATTTTTAAAATAAAGCTGTTGGATTCTATTGACAATATTTTATTATGGATTTTTCCATCATATTTAGAAATTGGTTTGGTTGGTAGATTTATTTTTTATTTACCTCTTTCTAATATTTTGGTATATGTTATGCTTGCCTCATGAAGGAATTAGGAAGTTTTCTTTATGTTTTTATTATAAAACACCTAAATAGCATTAGAATAATCTATTCTTTTAAAAAATTGATAGAATTCCCATGTGAATCTTCTGTGCATAGTGGTTTTTCTATGGGTGGATTTTCAACAACTTTTTCATTTTGTCTCAACTCATTCTTATTTCTTACCTTTTGGAAGTATTTTTTCCCTCTGGAAGCTTTGTACTCTTTATTCTACTTAAAAAAAATTTACAATGATTTACCTTATAGATTTTAAAAAAATGTATTATGAGAAAACAGAATGCCCCTTTGATCTGGAAGCACATGTCTTTGGTTCCTGGATATTTTCCTGTGTAATTTCTTCGGTTATTTCCTTCCCTCCATATTTCCATGTTTTATTTTTATGAAGTTTCTATTAGTTGGTTGTTGAACCTCCTGGAGAGATTCTAATTTTCTTTTCCATATCTTATATTTTTGGTCTACTTTTTTGAGAATATTTTCCCAACCTTATTTTCAATTTTTCTATGAATTTTTAAATTTATCCTACTGTCTTTTTTATCTTTTTAAAATTAGCATTATTTTTTCACGTTCTTTTATACCTTTTGGAATAATTACAAAAATTTGGCAATATTTTTTCTTAACTCTTCATTGTTTTATTTCAAATTCCATTTTTGCATTTCTGTTTGTTTTTTTCCTTATCTTTATAGCAGAGGCTTTCCTTACCATCTTGTTGAATATTCATATTTAAGAATGATACACAAAAATGCTTAGTACAATTTGTGGGCAAGTGTGAATGGGGCTTATTGTTGGTTGGTCTTCACTTTAAGTTAGTGAGTAAAGTCCTGGCTATATCATTAGAAGCCTGCCAGAAGTCTTTCCTATTGTGCAGAGAAATTCCTTTAGAGAAGAGACCAACACATTATCCTGGGGTGGCAGGATAATCCTGACTGCCAGTGACAGAAGAAGTCTTGAGTCTTCTCATGTAGGATTATGAAACTCTCACTACATTCACTGGTGTTTCAGTTCAGTGTATTATTCCTATGCCTATTGCTACTGGTGTCTCAGTTCTAGTACCTCTCTGGTTCAGGTTCTCCAGTGAGTATACATTCTTCCTCTTTCCAGAACAGAGGAAAGCATGGAGCTTCTTGGCTGTGTATAGTGGGGAGTTGGGTCCAGTTCTTAACTACTCTTTAGGTACAATCTTTCAATGAATCTTCTTCAGCCTCATTTCTTGCTCCTTGGTTCTGCTTAGTTCCTCCAATTTTTGAATCTTTTTGGAGTTCTGCACCATGAAATGACTTGCTTTTGTTGGTTTCCTATTTGCAGGAACTTGGGTTTCCACTTTTTTGATCTGTAGCAATCATAATTTGTCCATGTGCTTTCTATCTTCCGAAGTTTCATTAATATCTCATTTCTTGTCATCTCAACTTCTATTCTCCTTGTCCTTATACATTTATAATTTTGATATTTTTTTATTTAAGTGGTTTTTTCAGATGGAATGGGGATAAATATGTGTGCTAAATGAAGATTATATAATAGACGTTCATGCGTTATGTTTAAAAAAATTTTTTAAGTCATGAATTTTCCATTTTGGATAAAAAATTGGCCCTTTCAGATTTCTATACCTACATTTAACTTGAGATATCAGAAGGAATGTTTTTAGTGGGCTCTATGATTTATAAAATTGGGAGCACTGACAAGAAGTATTATCGGAGGTATTTCTACTTACAGCAATAGTGCTAGAAGGGCCCATGAGAAATCATTTTATAATATAAAAAATGAATTCTATTATGAACATCTTTTTGTACATACCTTTAAAATGGGGACTTTTAAAGCAAAGATGCAGTAAAACACACTTTAGACAATTGACAATCAGACAAAAAATATACCACCCGAAAAGCTATTGTGCCATGTGGACACTAGTAATTAATTTGATAAAAATATTTTAAACAGTCTTTCTACTTTTCAACAAGTAAGACCTATCACCCTTCAGTAAAAATAAAAACAATCATCTTTAATGAGTAAAATCACTCATGTCACTGTTATATTAAAATAAAACTCTGGTTTCAGTATGGCTTTGCAGTTATTAATATTCAGTAAATGGATTAAACAATAGAAAAATTAATCCTAAAGATAGGGAAGTTATATTAAAATAAAACTCTGGTTTCAGTATGGCTTTCAGTAAATGGATTAAACAATAGAAAAATTAATCCTAAAGATAGGGAAGTATCTTGAGTTGAGCATGGCACTACCACTAACATCAGCCTAACTCTTCCCTTGGCTTTCTATATGGCCTTGTTCAATTCATTTTACCTCCCTGAAAAAATAAGGGATTAAATTAGATACTCTCTAAAATGCCTTTCCTTATTAAGAGTATTAAAATATATCAAGTAGAAGCTATTTTTATTTTCAGTTTATAGACTGGAAATGAGAACCCGAGGCACACAAAAGTTAAAAAATGCCTATTGTGATGTTATCAAGAGTACCTCATATCCCCAGAATACCTTTTTCTACAACCTGCAAAGACTAAAGAGAAGTGCTTCAGTATACCTTTAAGTGTCAGCAATGATTTAAGAGATCCAGTTTTAGGCATTATGTCCTTTTATTATTAAGTGAAAGTTCTTCAAATACTTATTGAGATGACCTGAGAATCAGGAGAGAAAACAATGAATCACCAATGAAGAAGAAATGAGTTTTTCAGGGAATCCTAATAAAGCAACATTTATCATTCTTTCTTTTTGATTTATCTTCTCAGACTGAATGAGCATGAGTTTTTTCCTTGGTATGACTGTTGCAACTTTGAAACTGCATTTTTCTCTAATTGGGCATGGTGAATGAAATTCAGATCCTTATGATGGAACAGAACCATCAACATTTACTATTTCCATCTCCCTCTACTGGACAATTTATGGTTAGCACCAGATGCTTAAATCAATATTTTGGTATGGAAAGGGGAGCTGTATTAGTCAGTCAAAGAGATGCTGATGCAAAATACCAGAAACCGGTTGGTTTTTATAAAGGGTATTTATTTGGGGTAGAAGCTTACAGTTACCAGGCCATAAAGCATAAGTTTCTTCCCTCACCAAAGTCTGTTGCTACGTGTTAGAGCAAGGCAGCTGCCGATGTTTGCCAGGGTTCAGGCTTCTTGTGTTCCTTTCTTCCTGGGGCTGCATTTCTCTCCGGGCTTAACTGCTCTGTTTCCTCCACAAAGTCAGCTGTAGACTATGAGGCTCCCTAGGCTTTGCCTCTCTCCACTAGGCCAGCTGTAGACTATCAGGCGAATGACTCGTCTCTATCCTGGGGCCTTCTCTCCTTCCTCACGACCAAGCTCCTCCATCTGCTCACCTCCCCAGGCTCCAGCATCAAAACTCCAACATGAGAACTCTAACTCAAAACTACTCCAACTCTGTCCTTTATCATGTCCTTTATCTTTGAGACTCCACCCACTAAGGGGCGGGGCTCAATGCCCTACTGACGTGGCCCAGTCATGCCCTAATCATAACTTAATCCTGCCCCGATTAACAGACCAGTTTACAAGCATAATCCAACATCTATTTTTGGAATTCATAACTATAACAAATTGCCAAACTGCTACAGGAGCAAATTAGGAATCTCCACTGGTTTGGTAAATCTGGTTTCTTTAGATGATCATTAGTAAGTTTACAAATCACAGAAGAATAATTGCGGACCATCCTGGTCTCTGGCAAAATTGTTTTACTTGTCCACATTTGTCTGTGCTTTTCTTTTATTTTCTCTTTGGGCTTCCTTTTGTAACCCTCTTGTCACCACCAGTTATCTAGAGATCTCTTATAAAGTGATCTACTAAGGTAATTCATGCTAAATTTTTAATGATTTAATATGCATAATTTCCCTAGAGTTAAAACTTCAAAGAGAAGACTGCTTCTAATGGTGAATTATCTGGAAAGAGGCGACTGTGAGAAGCCATTTATGCTATTAGAGCCTTTCAAGGGCCCTGCCATCACATTACAAAGACTGTGGTTACTAAACTTGGTAATAACAAATCTGGGGTCCCAGACCAGATCTCTTGAATCAGAATCTCATGATATCCTTTTTAAAATAGCATTTTAAAAAGTGCATAACGTAATTATGGTGATCAGCTCTCTTTGAGCTCTCTTGATATTTACGTCTGTGCACATCACCCATCAGAAAGGACAGAGTTTAGAGGATAGTTCTGATTCTCAGACATCCTACCTTGCCTATTGTGGGATTGCACTAGGATGTGGAAACAAACCATGGGAACCCTTGCTCACAGGGGACCACTCATTAATTTATTTCTTCATTCAATACACATTTATTGAACATATAATATATGCCAGGCATTAGGCTATGCTCTGAGGATATGAAGATGAATAAAATTTGGTTCCTGATTTTGAAGAGCTCACAGTTTAATGGGAAAGAACATATGGATGTAATTATAATATGTATAAGTTCTACAATACAACTATGCATTGTATTGCATCAATTATGACCTGAATCATAATCATTTTGTTTTTCTCATTTTTAAATTTACTTTTGAAATCTGGAATCCTTATAAAAATGTTTATGTTCATTATACTGAAAACAGTGGGAGATTTTTCTCTCATTTTCAATATAGTTTTAAAAGTACTATTTAATTTTCTTTCTATGCTTTACATGTTGTAAGTAGTTTTGTATAAACCCTGAAATATATTTAAGGGTAATATTGCTAGAACTATAGCCTAATCTAGTTTGTTTTTTTCCTCCTCAAAATATGATCAAGATGGACATGTTCCAAAATAAATGACTTCATAGAAATAGCTAGGATCCCAGGTAAAAAAAATGACTTCCAAATATTAAAAATCAATATATTACCAATAATTTTAACTTTATGTTTGGCAGCTTTTGTAAGAACTGGATATAACTTTCAAATAGGTACGTTGCTCATCTTTAAACAAAGGGCTTCATAGGCAAAATGTTTCATGTTAGATGAGTATCTCAAAAACATGGCTACAGAGTTGGATTTCAGCTCTTGCAGACCCTTTCCTTAATTAAGATATGTGGATTACATCTGTATTAGTCAGCCAAAGGCGTGCTGATGCAAAGTACCAGAAATCTGTTGCTTTTTATAAAGGGTATTTATTTGGGGTAAAGCTTACAGTCCTAAGACCCTAAAGAGTCCAACTCAAGGTTGTTTCTCACCAAAGTCAGTTGTCATGTGTTCAAGCAAGATGGCGGGTGAACTCTGCAAGGGTCCTTTCTCTCAGATGCAGGCTGACATAGGTCTCGTCTCTCCTCCCAGGGCTTTAGCTGTTTGAGCCTTCTCATTTCTGTCACATGGCAGGACTGAAATAACCAAGTTCTCTCCTCTTCTGTGTGTATGGATCTCTCTCTTTTCCTGTGTATCTTCTGTGAGTGTCCATTTATATCAGCCTACCAAGGGGTTGGGGACTCAACCCTGAGTCATGCCCTACTGACGTGGTTGAATCAAAACCCTAATCTTAACAGGTAATTTAATCAAAGACATCTCAGGTGAATCTCATACAAAGGGGATCCACCCAGAGTAACAGACTGGTTTATAAACATAATCCTTCTTTTTTGGAATTCATAAATAATATCAAATTTTTACAACATCCTACCAGAATAGTCTTTTGGAAACATATCAGAACATTGAATACTATTCAGTGATGATTATGTTGTTTACCAATTTGAGGAAAAAATGAAAAAAAAATAGAAAAACATGAGATTCGGCTAGGAAATTATTGGTAGAAGATCTCTTTATTCTAGCTCTCTTCCAGATAGTAGAGATAAATTATAAATGACAGGAATGAAGCCCATGAAGATGAAAAGATTGGCCTGAAATTGCCATGTGCAAAAATGTTTACCCAACCCTGTTTAAATTTATTCTGCATGTTGTATTTCATTGTGCATGGACAATTGAGAAAATTAACCTAATCAGAACCAAAGAGGGAGATCTTTATGTAGTATAACTATCTTATATGGACTACTCTAAATCCCAGAATTAATAGGTAGGGGTTTCCTAATAGATGGATTGCAGGGACTGGTATGGGGAATAACAAAAGGATGCCTTACTTTTATTGGCACCAAGTATTTTTCTTCTCCTGATCTTTGCTTATGATTTGAATGATTTTCAGATATCATATTAAATGTCCCCTTCTTCCTCACCAACTTTTGGGGGAAAAAGAAGAAATCAAGATGAAAAGGAACATGTAAATTCATAAATATAGGATTAACTGATTTTATTATTGTGGAAAACAAATTCCCTGAATGCATGCAGGTAATCAGTAAGTAGTTTCAAAGCTGTAGTGGATTTTTGGTTCCATTTGTATAAAATTAAAGCTACAGTTGTTATATGTCTGAGCCAATAAATTCCTGATGTTAAGTCAACCCATCATATGGTATTTGCCATAGCAGCTTGGAAGCTAAGACACCAAGGTTTTCTCATAAGCACTCTTTGTTTTCTGGTGTCTTTTTTGTTTGTTCTATGTGTCTATCTCTCCATATTAAGCTATAAACACCAATGTCAATCAATGAGTGTATGAGTGCTTTTGTGAGTCTATGATGGAATTATAAATTCAGAATGAAATATAGAGGCAACTATACATGAGGAAATTTAGATATATTTAAATTTTTGATGAGATATATGTAATAACTAAAGGATAACATTTATTTGCCAGTTGCAAGCAAGTACAAATAAATTTTAAATGTTGGTTAATAGAGAAGTTGATATTACTCTCTGAACTTTAACACTTGTAAAACTCCTAATATATTTGTTAAATGTAAATGTGTTTTCACCTGCTAACCTATAATCAAGATAATAGGAATTTCTGTAGCTATTAGAAACTTAGCAGTTGGATGTCCAACTTGAACCTAAGCTCAATTCCAGCATTTGCTGAATGCTTTTCTCTCCTTTGAATAAGAGTCAGGTTTGGATAGATAACTGATATTAATTAAATTTACCTAAATACAAAGACAATGTGTGACAGAAAATTGAGATATAATATCGTTTATTTAGTCTTTGGTAGAGAAGAACTTGGATAAAAGAGGGAAAGAATAAGGCAAAAAGCTATTTTGGACCACTTTGCCTCTTTATTTTACTTTATTTTCACTGTACTGATTGAAGATTTTGCTGTCTGTTTTTGATATCTGTCTCATCCATGATATTGGTGAGAAGATTTTGCTGGCTAAAGTGCAGTCCTTATTTTCCTCCCCGTTTACTTGTTCATGTCCACTTCCTGAAGTGGAGACTGAATGACTAGTAAATTGGGCCTTCTGGAGGAAATTAGATGCATGCATAGAAAAATCTGCAAGTTAGCAAATTCCTCTCTTCTGCTCTCATGTGAAAGATGAATAGAGAATTCAGGAATTATACAGACTTTTAAAAAATAGTGTGATTTCTGATATAAAATGCAAGATTAGGTACATATATATTTCCCACACCACTCATGCACAGTAGGCATAAAGGAGGTGCCCATATAAGAAGAGTAGTCAATTCAATGTGTCTTGAATGTATTTGGTTTTATAACTGTATTTATCATTATATAGTCATTTTTATGGCAACAAAGGATATTGTTTACTCTTGGAAACGGAATTATATCTCTATTTTATCATTTTATACATACAGGCAGAGATATGGGTTAATATACAGTTCAATGACTGTCATTCTTAGGGCTTGAGAAAATATTGATGTTTATATTTATCTATACTTCTGCCTGCCCACTTAGACAAATCAAAGGAAAAACTGAAATAAAGAACTACCTGAATAGTTCATATATGAATTTTCAAGGGTAAAAGTTCATAGTTTCAGCTTATTCTTTAAGAGATTTTTTTTTTTTTTGTCTCTAAAAGGTTAAATAATTTACAGGAAGAAGGGAGGGAGTCTTAATGGATTATGTTTTTATGTTTAAAGGAGTGGTTGCAAACACCTACCTTATGACTAGGATGGACAAGCAACTTGGCTTTCTCAGTGATTTTGGGGATTACCCATGTGAGGTGAACTTATACATGCTGATGTAGCATGCATTTTGAAGGAAAGGAGATCTAAACTAAAAACAAAATAAAGCATTGTCAAACTCAAAAATCTGTTATGTTTTCAGTGCTTGAGGTAAAGAGACTAGCTTTTACAAATAATTTCCTATTATTACTATTAGTAGTTACTTTCCCTTATTTTATTAAATTTTAAACATAAAATTTAAGCAATTTTGGTTTTTGAACTAAGTAACACTGCAAAATAGTGATAAACTTTAAGTTTCCTGGAATGCATTGAACTGTCATAGTATCACAGAGGAAAAAAAGGAAAGAGTGAGAGAGACAGAAAACAAAAAAAGACAAAAGGAGAGAAGGAGAGGGAGGGGAGAGAGAAGGGGAGAGAGGGAGACAGATAGGGAGGCAGGGGGAAAGGGGTGCTTCCATAAAGAGGGAATATTGATTGGTAGGCAGTGAAGTGTTATTTCTTTCCAGAGCTCTTAATTAGCAGCAACAATAAGTATTTTCTCTTAGTGCATATGGAGTTATCAGAAAAGAGCTGTCACTGTCAGAATTTGATATTTATTAGAGCAGAGCAAAGGAATTTGGGGATTGGCCTGCCATATTAGAAGCCCCAGTTATTCCATTAAGACAAGTGGTAACCTTTAAATGAAACTGTGATCATTTAGAAGCTGACATTTGATTTCCCTGTGTACCCAGTCTCCACTATAATTTGCTGCCTCTAAACAAGCAGTGAACAACAGTGTTCAGCTTAAGGTTAGAATAAAGTGCACAGAATAAAGTGCCTGCCCTATTAAAATAGAAACTGCATTTCAAAAGTTGCCAGGCAGTACAGATAGTTGCAGGGAAAGTTATTGAAAAAAGTTAGAAACTGCTTTTATGAATAGAATTTCAATAAAGTCATTATCAACAGAAATAAAACCTACTGCCATGGTCCTATTGTTAATTGACACATTTAATCAGCATTAAATTCCTGTGGGACGTTGGTCCAAGTTGGCAGTTTGGATAGTAGTGTCAAAGGCCACCTACATTAATGTTCTTATTTAGTAGTATTTTTTCACTTTGCCAGTATTTCAGTACAGCAGTATTTGAGTCTCCTCACAGATATAAATAGTGGTGCCTCTGTTTCTCTCTTCCTATCTCCTTCTCTGCTCTGGAGCTGGTCTCTAAATTTCATCTCTGCATTCGTCCACTCAGTCTGTACTGAAGCCAATCTCTCACCTGTGCTCAGGGTCCTTTCTCCTCCTGCCTTCTTAGGAACCTCAGCCATTTTCTTCACTTTCCCTCTCTCTTTAGCATCTTTCTCATTGCTGCATTTAAATTTTCTTAAGTCTTTATCATATTAGAACAACATCAAGAAATTTAAAAAAAATCTTTTTTGTCCCACTTCTTCCAGCTGCTGCTCTTCCGACCTTTCTTCCCTAGCAACCTTTCTTGAATGTGTTTGTTGACTGTACTATCTTGGTCCTTCCCACTCACTCTTCCATTGACTGCAGTGTGGCTTCTGTGGGCACCTCTCAACTAGAAGCAGGGCCAGTTTCATGGGTATTAGATAAGGGCAGTTGTACAGGGTTCCATGCCTGGGGTTTGATGCTCTGAAATGGCCATCTGGAAATTCTTCAGAATTTTATCTTTGAATTTGTGATTTGTAAGCAATGTCTGATGGGACACTGGGTCATGCTGGGGTGTGAGGACTTGGGGCCTTGCCTCACATCTCCTCAGCCTTCCTACCTCATTATGTCTTCGGCAGCCTGCGCTGCACCTTTGCCAAGCAATGGCTGCCACCCTCCACCAAGGTGGTGACTAGGTTTTTGGCACTTTGGATGGGGGATGCATTTGCTGTATCTCCACCCCCAGCAGACACCTGGGCACTAGCATAGGGAGGTTCACGTCTGGTAACACCTAAGTGTCTTTAGGGTGGGGGGAAGGCAGAAGTTGTCCCACCCTGGGCTGACAGCAGCACTATGATGAGTTTGAGGTGAGGTGGCCTGCTTGGCAGTCTTTGGCCAATCTCTGAACTGCGTACCTAGTGAGTCCTGGCATGGAGATTGCAATTCCTTGGTGGTTGCTCAACCTCCACTCATTTAAATGATGGGACACTAGAAAGGGGAGATTAGTTTCCTTGTCACTGTCCTGGTACATAGTCATTTTGCACTGAATCCTGAAAATTATTTAGCTATTCTCCCCAAGGTCACCAGTGGCCTATATGCTGCCCAATTCAGTGAATGGTCACCAAGACTTATCTTCCCCAAGTTCTCCGTAGTATTGGCCGCCATTGGCCACTCCTTCCTTAACTCCTTTCTTCCCTTAGCTTCATTGCCACAAAGTCTTGTTGGTTCTCCTCCTATGTGTCTATATTACTCTTCTTTACTCTTGCTTACTTGTTAGTGGTTAGTGTTTATGGGTTTGGTCTGAGGTTTTCTGGCCTTCTGGCACATTCCATTATTTGCTGGCTTTCATTTCATTATTTGCTGACTGCCAAATTCAACTCCACATCTTCACCTCAGACCTGAGCTCCAGCCCTAGCTGTTTCACTGGGTCCAGTGGGATAGGTTCTGACCACACCTTATTTTCCCTCCTGTTCCTATTGAACATTCATGTGTTCTTCTCAGATAGCTGAGAAGTTCATTTTTGCTCATAATAGGTTTATTCAGCACCTCCTAAAAGCTAGGTATGTTACTCATGTACTTTATTTCTAGGACTCACAATGATGCTTCAACTGCATTTTATAGATACAGAAACAGGCTCAGAGAGTTTATGAAACCCTCCTGAGGTCACAGAACACTGCTAGATTATTCAAATGTTGGTTAAATTCCAAAACTTATCTCCTTCTACTGCAGCCACACAGCACCTTAATGGTATTTGCATTAGATACTGTATTCATTTCCTAGGGCTTCCACAACAAAGTACCACAAACTTGGTGCCTTAAAAGAATATTTTCTTATAGTTCTGGAGGCTAGAAATTCAAAATTAAGGAGTTAGCAGAGACATCTATAGGGGGAAATCCTTTCTTGTCTCTCCTAGTTTCTGGTGTTTCCAACAGTCCTTGGCATTCCTTGGCTTGTAGAGACATGACTGTAGCCTCTGCCTCATCTTCACATGTTCTTCTATCCTCTGTCTATCTGACTCTGTGTCCACATTTCCTCTTCTTATAAGAGCATCAGTTATATTGGATGGGCCCTAATCCAGTCTG